>NCKU01005231.1:0-10508 GCA_003675995.1 Dinothrombium tinctorium
GAGAGAGAGAGAGAGAGTTTGACCAGAGATTTGAGCATTTAAAACAAACATCAAAAGCGAATCCATGGGAACATTGCACCTTTTTCAGAGAACAAAGTGAAAGTTCGATTAATTATTTCTTTATGCATTCATTATTTTGCTGTTGATGTTCTGATGAATTTTATTGAAATGTGTTCTTCGATAAAAAATTTATTCAAACTTTTTCGCATGTTCAACTTCAATATGCGCACACAAAATTTTAAGAACGAGTTTTTCGAGAATTTCAATTAAATTTTATCAATAGTGTGCGCTTGTCAGAGCAAAAAAGTTTCTCGTCTACCGAAGAAAATTTCGTAGCATAGAAAAATTTTAATCAATATCGCACAATTTAATTTCTTATTTTTTAATTTTGTTGCCGCTTCCTTTTTTGTGATCAAAGTAACAAGGAAACCATCTTACAAAACTTTGTCTTAACTAAGTTTCAAATATGAAATTAAAGAATCCACTGAGAGCTTTTGTGCACATAACGCAAGTTTTATTCACTTGAGAATTTTATAATTAAGTCTACGAGGGAAAATTTTGTTTTTAATGCTACGAGATAACATTTTCACTAATGCTAGCGTAGAGCTAGACATCACTTAGTCAGTGTGTTTATCTCAAATTTGACTGTTTAATATCTTAGCTTAAGTTTAAATTAAATTCACATAGAAAATTTGAAGAATCAAATCTGAGATAATCAGAGTGGCTGACGTGAGTCCTGTCGAGCGTAAAGCAAGCATACTTCAGTCTCGTGGGTTCAAATCTAGGAAGGAGCGTAAAATTCTTGTGAATTTTTTTAAGTTTCTTATTTTCAAAGTTGCAAAATGCTTTCGCCTATTTGAATAGCCCTAGATTCGAACCTTCGCCCTTCGGGCTCGGATTCATCATACAGCGTTTGTGATCCACGCTCGGCATAATTGCGCCACTCTGCTTATCTCTCTACATTCACTGTTTAAATTTTCTATTTGAATTTAATATCTTTTTAAACAATTTTTCGTTTATTGTTTCACTAATGCAAAAATAAATTTCAGGGAATATCTTTAACAAGTTTTCTCTAGAATTTCGAATTTTATTTTAAAAAACTTTGAAAATAGATTCATTGAAACGCCGTGAAAAATACATTTTTGAAATTCAATTACAAAAAAAAATCAATTTGTCTTCAATAGATCGAGTAACAAATGCGCCCCTTTATAAGTTTTTTCTCGCAAAGTACTGTTAACCCCAACCAAAGCTTTTTTCACTTTCTCCGAGACATAGTCGATTTCTGTTTCTAACAGTGAAATCAATAAAAAACAACCCCTATTGCATCCAATGTAGCTTCTGAGTACAGTGCTAGGAACAATGTCGACAAAGTTTTTGCTAAAAAATGAATCGTCAAACTTGTTTCGGTTGCGGGAATCTTGAATGATTAACTTTTTTATCGCAAAAAAAGTCGGTCCTCTTTCAACCGCATGCTGGTCGCCATCATAAACGCCTTCTTCCGCCATTATCTTACAAACAGCCTTTACCGCTTCCGTTTTGCTTCCTTTTGCATTTGTCAAAATGTTTAAAAGCAAAAGAGAACTGGAACCAGTGAGCAGTAAATTCTTAGATTGATTTTCGACTAACTTAAGCAAATAAGGAGATGCAGCCGTTCGAAGTTCATCTTCCCTGACATTTCGATCCTTTTTAGAAATGGGATTATCATCACCTTTCTTCAAGATTGCAATCACATCTTTGTGAAACCAGCGACTGTCGCGCGGAGTTAAAATATATTGAAAAACTTTAATAGCATATTTGTTTTGAATTAGATCTTTGAGTTTATCTTTGGCGAACAATTCGGTTAGAATCACTTTCTCAACTAGTTTCGTGTCATCTACACAGTCAAATGCTGCCAAAAGCACCAAATGGCCTTGTTCTTCTTGAGCGATGTTAGTAACAAATTTTTTAAACGATTTTATGATTGCTTTTCTATCTTTCGTCGTTCCAAACCAAAGGCATTGCATTGCTACTCTTGAACCTGGCTTTGTGTGCAATATCTCGACAACTGCTTCTCTAATGTTTTCAATTACTTCTTGTTTCATCTTAATATCTGCGTGATCAAAAAACTCTCGAAGGACGAAATGAACGATGCTATGTCTGATTGAATTTTTGTTTGTTAATTTGATAAGCTCTTCCTTCATTTGGGTCATAATCTTTTCTTTCTGTGATGAATTAACCTTTTCTAAAACATGTGAAAGTGTCAATGTTTTATCATCTTTGAAAATCTTGAATTCATCTCCAAAATATTCTTGAATAAGAAGAGCTCTTTGTTTTGCTTTTGCTACTTCGTTGAACGCCATTTCTAAAACCGAAGAAGCTTCTGTATGATTCAATATCTTTTTTACTCTTCCGTAAAAAGATTGTATAATGAAATTTTTCTGCTCTTGACTTCCATAATCGAGCATTTTTTTAACGAAAAATTTGGCGTATTTTAGCTTTGATAATTCCACTATTTCATCTTTGAGCTCTTCAAATAATTCAGTGCGGTGTTTATCATTGCCCTCCGCGACAATAAATTCAATCACTCGTACGGTGTCATGTGCTCGAATAATATTTTTTACATTTCCTTTAATCAATTTCATCAATTGATTAATGAGTGACTCACGCTGATTTTTCGGACATTCGCTGTTTCTTGCCTCTTCCCAAATTTGTTTCGCCTTTTCACTCAACTCATAATTTTTGTTTTCCAATTTTCTACGTTTTTCTCTCAGCTCTTTTCTTTTCTGCGACTTTTTCATTTCCACATCCTCTCTCTTCCTTTTGATACCTTTCTGCGGCGCCGAAACTTCATCCTCGATTTCTTCGTTTTCTTTGACGGTATTTTTTGCTACGTCTTCACTGTCGTTATCATTTTCTGACACTTCAATACGATTCATCTTTTTAACCGGAAAAGAGTCGCAATCGTTTGAGGATTCGAATTTGTTCGCTTCAACATTGCTCTTCACTTTCTTCACTGATTTCAGCTTCATTTTCTTTGAAGCACTTGCTTTTTTCATAAGTTTTACAAGCTTTATGTTCGCCTTCTTCGATTTTTTCAAAATACCGGATTTGGGTATCACTTCGCCCGACATTTCACTTCCGCCGCCACTTACTTTCGAGCGCTTTTTGCTTTTGAATTCGATTTTTGAAGCAGTAGTAAACGAAACCTTTCGTTTTTGGGTCCTTTCGACAATTTAAAGACGCGAAAACGATTTCAGTCAAAAAACGTGCTTTTCGCGAGTTTAGAACGTGCGTTGGACTCGTTGCCGTTGGAAACAGAAAGGGCCGTTTGCTAATAACGTTTTCAACTTGAAAAATAAATTTTAGGTAAGTTAAACTTTGATCAAATTTTTTAATTAAACGTCATTCATTTACAAAAATTGGTCTCGAGACATTTAAATTCAGGCTTGTAGCAATAACAAATCTAAAACTTCTAAAAATAAAAGAACATGCTAACAGGTAATGATGGCAAAACAGAGTGTGGAGATAACAGAGTTAAATTTGCGACGATCATCTCAATTCCCTTGTGGTCAAATGAATAGGCCTATAAGAAATTGTCTACAACTAGAAAATTCACAATTACTGTTATTTATGCGAGGTAAGGTTAGAGTCTCGTTCGAATCGAAGCTTAAAAACGCAAACATAACAGTTGCGTAAAAGATAATTCATTTCATGTTTTTTGTCTTTGTTCGCTGTGCGTTTTTAATTAAGAATACTGTTAAAAGAGTTTATTTGAGGTAAGTGATGAAAATTCAAAACAAAACTTCTTTTGACAAAAGAAAAAGTATTAAAATTGCCGTTACTAATTGTAAGCGCAATACTTTAACTACAATCACTAAAAAAAATGTGAAAAATTTACTTTACGGATCTCCTACTGCCATCTAGTGTCTAAAAATTAAATATAAATCAAATTTATTAAATTCTAGTAAACAGTTGCGACACTAGATGTCAGAAGGGGTTCCATAAGCTTGATGAAGCATATTTTTAAGTTCTCGACTGTATTTTTACAGTGTGATTTGTCGGCAAAGGATGGCAGCAGGGGTTCCGTAAAGTGTAAACCGTTTCGCACACATTTTTTCTAACGACTGTAGTAAAAGTGTTACGTTTGAAAACGGCGTCCATTTGTTTCGTTGAGCCGAGAAACTAAGAGCGCCCTTTTCGAAAAACGAGTTTTTTCGCGTTTTGGCTTTTGAAGAATTCCCGAAAGGAGACCAAAACATGAGCGCGTCGCTGATGCTTCCGATGCCAGAAGAGATGATTGAAAGCAGCGAAAGCTTAATGCTAATTGGTGAGAAAGGAACGTGTAAAACTTCGCTTCTGTTTCAATGTCTGAAAACGATCGCCGCGAAAGAAGAGTCAACGGTTGTTTTATTCATTGCACCCGAAAAAGTGATGAAAGTACCACACGTCGTCCATAAAATGTTCGATTTCACACCGACAACTGCTAATAAATTGATAAACGTTTACTTGCCCACTGCCGAGGATTTACTCGAATTCTTGTCGAGTGTGCATTTGTTCGATATCAACCCAAGATTCATCGCTGTCGACGATTTTAACACTTTCTTAAGAAAAAGACGTAATAATGAAGTGAATTACATCGAAATGGTCAGCGCCTTATTAGCTTTGTTAGGTGACACATCGATGCACTTCTCAAAATCCATGAATAATCCTTGTTCTGTGTGCGTATCGGTGGACTCGAAGCAAACAGAGCTCGAAGAACGGATCTTGATTGCTTCCGCTGCTGAACACTATTTCAATCAGGTTTGGAACATCGAAAAGGTGCCTTCTTTAGGTCGGCGAACAGATTTTGAAATGAAACGGGAAGACGGCAATGAAATCATTCATTTCTACGTTGAGGACGACCTATTATTTCTAGACAACATAAAGTTCATACTTCAATAGATTGAATACTTGCTTTCTAATTATTTCAGATTATTCAACATATTTTCTTTGTGAAAAATTGATGTTTCGAGAGTAGATTTCTTACCACATTCAGAGTTCACATTTAATTGAATTGTGATGTAATTGAACTCAAACAAATAAATTATCATTGCTTATCTTATCGCTCTATTATATTTGCTTATCGCTTATTTTTTGAATGCGAGTAGATAAGTAATGTAAGCGGTAACTAAAGTGGTTAATAAGTTCATATTGATTGTGAACAAATCCCAGCATGTAAATCCTATGTTATCATGATTTAGCCTATCAAGAAACATTTTTACCTGTCAAGATTTAAGTCAGAATTTAATCATCTACTTTTTTCATTTAAATAGAAATTTACCTCAACATCGATTTCCGGAGTGAATTGGATTACTGTGAATGAATATAAATCATCGAATGATGAAAAAGCTGATTGACGCACAATCGATGAAATGATCGAGAAAATTGCGATCAAAATTGAATCGACAAGAAGCCAGGAGAACATCGCCAACTTGCCTAAAAAGTTAATATCGCTGTAAACGATTTTATATGAAACAGAGAAGGACAATGGAACAAAGAGCGAGTAGAAGAGGAAGAAAAAATACTTCCAGAAATTGTTCGCTTTTGTAACCATTTGCGTTAAAATATTGTGTCTATTTCGCAGATTTCTTATTTTCACAATTTCTAGTGGTAAATATTCGCTTTGCAATGTTTTAATTTCTGCATTTATATCATCGAAGCAGATTCGTATAATTGTGGCGGTCATGGCAAACTCCAACATCGACAAAATTATCACGCAATGTGAAACCACAGTCAAGTAGTTAACTAAAAAGTATTTCAAAGTTGTTTGTATTGAAGCGTCTCGATCAATCTGGTAATAGTACAAAATTATTGTGATGGGCTGAAGAATCAACAAAATTAAAACGGCAATGAATAGCCACAAATTTATGCGTCTAATTTTGACAGAAATGAAATTTGAATTTCTCAATTTTAACTTCTCGAAACAAGCATTCAAATTGGAGATCATTTCGCTGTGTTTTTGGGTGTTGAAATAAACAAGATTGAATGAACCCAAAGCAATCCAACATGAAAATGCGATTGCATCCATTTTCTCAAACTTTGGCTGAAATACAACGAGACTGATGAGATCGCTAGCGACGGCCAAATCAAACATTGAAAGCAATACGTGGATCATTTTCACTGAGAATACCAATACAAATGTAACTATGATCACTTTAGACGCAATTCGACTGAAAAGTGTTTTTTCAACGTTTTCATTGCACTCGACTCCAAACAGAGCGAAAATTTTATGTATTAAATGAAAATAATGCAAGAAACTTATTCTCTCAGCTCTATTATTTATAATCATTATTTCTAACAGAGTTCTGTAGCGAAGAGCGAAATATTTGCGATCTAACGATGCCTTATTCAAAATGAGTACAGTAGCGAAACATTGAATAAAGGTTTTTGTAATATCCAGACAAAAAAAACTAAATTTGAAAGAAAAAACTCTCTGCATTATTTAATTTTGTTGCTAAGAGTTTTCGCTTAGTTTATATAGTCAAAAAAATAAAATTTTGTTTCCACCCTTTCAATAACAATTTTTATGGCAAAATTAAATGCGATATTTTCTTTTATAAGAGATAATTAAAAATGCCAATCACTTTATTTATTTTGAATATAAACGTTTTTCAGAAGTTTTTGATTGCCTTATTATAAACGAAGCGATTGTGTCGTTATAAAATAAATAATAATTATTATTAAAAATAAAATCAAATGCGACAATTATTGAATTAAAGTGTTTTAAACAATCTTCAAAAATATAGCAAAACTGAAGGTAAGTAATATGATTCACCACAAGTATTCAAAAGTTTCACGAAGGGTAATTGTAAAATGCAAAATGTAATTTTAAAGATTAAAGTAACAAAAAAAAAGCTAACAAAAATAATCCTTTTTTAGACCCGTCCTTATTTCAATTAAACTTGATGTGTAGAAAGAAATTCACGTGTAAATTAAAAAATTATGCACATCAACAACGACTTTTGCGCGTAAAAGCTAAGTTATTCGCCTAAGCCCATTTCCCTAACGCCAGTTCGCCTAAGGATCGTACTGGCCCATTTTCAAAATTGTTTTGGTTCATTTATCAAGAACTTTGTTGCGGTCACAACATGGTCAAAGTTAAAAGTTTATAATCGACAGTGATCTATTCAAAATCTAAAACAAAAAAACTTTTTTTTGTTTTTAAATTGAAGTATAATAGTAATCGAGTTCTCTTAATTTGAAGCTCATTTCTCAAATCAAATAATTTTGTCTCTGGTACTGAATTAAGTTTCTATTATAAATTCTGAGCAATTACGATTATTGAGAATGTAAAGGTTTTGATTTGGTATTGTTCTAGTAGTGATCTCAAAAACTAATACTGCTTTAACAAGTTAAATAAAAATTTTTTGAGATTTTCGGGCTGAGTGGAATAAGAAATTTAAAGACAAATGAGCTGTTAAATAAATACATATTACTAGATAAATTAAAAATAAATACCCAACCTGCCAAAAAATCTTTTCAAAATTTCGGAAGGCTTTCAGTTTCTTTTTTCGCCAATCCCATCAAAATATCGAGCATAAACTTTTCAGCATTTAATGTAATGTAATGTAAATTTAATTTAATGGTCAAAATGGTATTCTTGTACGATCTTCATAATTAATTAATGTGAAAAATTATCTACAATGTTGCATTGTTATTTTTTCATAAATCACTGGTTTAAACCAAATGTGTTTAGAGTAAATGGGCATTAGGCGAAAAGGTTTAGGCGAATTGGGAAGAAACCCTCAAAAATTCACTATTCGCGAATATCTTTAATAATTATTAAAATAAGTTGGAATGCGTTTAAATTTTTATTTGTTCTAATTATATTGCTTCAAAAGAGAGAAATTTTTCGAACCAATCAACATTCATTCTAAACATAGAAGTATGTTTATACCCTGGAATACTCAATAATTGCCTGCTATCCAATTAAATCGAAAACTTTCAACAGACGGTAAAAAAATCTATCGCCACGTTGCATTAATTGAGGGTTAATCATTGGTAATGTCACAATAAGAGGGATTTTTTATGACTGGTGTAATTAAATATAAATCAAAATAACAAATTTAAAGAAAATAAATGCAAAAATTTTGAGAAGTAAAATTGACTTTAAAAATTTTATAAATTTTGTTATGTCTTAGTTAACAACCATCCCTTGTTAGTGAAAAACTAATCTAACTGTTCACTTTCAAGGGCAAGATATGCTCTCGGCATCTTAAATTCATATGACGACATTCATTTTATAAAATTCGCTTGAACTCCAAAGGGTTTTATTCTATTCTATTCCTGCTACGAACTTTAATTTACCTAATGTCATTTATGATGTGATATTTACGTATGATATCGCGCCAGAAGTGTTTTGACAAAATATCTTTTTATGAAAATAAAACTGATTGTCGTAAACAGTCAAGACAATAAAAAGCGTTCGCTATTATCATAAACTTATCATTTTCTTTTTCAAAAGCAGTGTTTGCTCGAACAATTGTACTTACACATAGAAGCAAACTGTAATTTCACTCGTTTTAGTTTTCGCAAAAAAAAATGAGGTTTGATATGTAAAATTAAAATAAAATTTTCACGTTTTTTATAGTGAAGGTATCCTTTTATGCGTTGGACATCCACTTTTGGATATCATCGCAAAAGTTGATTCAGAATTTTTGCAAAAGTATGTCGTCGTCATTATTATCACTGAAGTCAAACTTGTAAAATGTGAAAATTTTGTTTAGATTTTACTTAAAAGCAAATAATGCTGTACGAGCGGACGAAGCAATTCATCGAAATTTGATTCCTGAACTTATATCAAAGCACCAAGTAAAATACGTTGCTGGTGGTTCAGCTCAAAACACTGCCAGATATGCTCAATGGGTATTTGGCAAGAATAGCAAACGCTGTGTTTCTTTTATGGGAACAGTTGGAAACGATTATTTCGCTAAAACGATGGAAGAAAGAGCGGTTGCGGAAGGGGTGAATGCAGTGTACATCAAGATAGAACAAATCCAAACAGGAAGATGCGCTGTTTTGATTAGTGACGGTGGACTTTCGAGATCACTTTGCGCTTTTTTAGATGCCTCGCAAATGTTCAATGAAAAAGATTTGATTAAAAATTGGAAATATGTCGAAAGCGCGAAAGTTATTTACATTACTGGCTTCTTATTGGGCACAAGTTTCGACGCTATATCAAAAATAAATGAATTTATTGGCCATAATAGCGATCGACATCTTGCCTTCAATCTTAGCGCCCCTTACGTTAGTGAACAATATGGTCAAAGAATAATAAATATTTTGTATTACATTGACATCTTCGTTGCATCATATGTTGATATAATTGCGTTCGCTGAATTCATGAAATTAAAGGTATCTTTATTGCAATTACTGTCATTATAGTTTTAATTGCTAGCTTAATTAATTTTGAATGTCTATATAATAAAAAAAAATGATAAATTTGTTTCAAATAGGAGATGGATTTGAAGAAAATCGTCAGAAAAATATGTTTCGAAATGCCGTGCATAAAAAAGCAAAGATTTGTTATCGTCACACAAGGTAAAGATCCTGTGATAATCGGCGACAGACTAAAAGGCGATATTATTGAATTCAATGTGCCCTTTTTGGACGAAGCAAAAATTTTGGACACGAATGGAGCGGGTGACGCTTTTGTCGGTGGACTTTTAGCATCATTTATAGCCGAAAAATCAATACACGAGTGTATTAAATGCGGAGTACAATGTGCGCAACAAATTATTCAAGTTTCAGGTTGCGAAGTGCCAATTATGGAATATGAAGATATTAAAAATATTTTACAATAAAAATTTTTAGATAAATTTAATTAAACATAGTTTTTTATAACATTTCAACTAAATATTTAAACAAAAGATTTCATTCCGATTGAAATGCATTAAATTCGCTTTTATATTTTTTATGAAAAATAAGAATTTAGTTAAATCCAAAAGAAAACAAAAGTGTGATTAACGTTTGAATTTTGGAGTTTCTTAATTATCTTTTTTTACCATGTAAAAAATTATGGCGACGTTACGTATTGTTTTTATTGTTCAATGATTTCAGGGGAATTAAAAATAAAATAAAATTGCTTTAAATTTAGTTAATTCTTAGCTTTTTGTTTAATTTTTTATTTAGGCAGTGAACTGGCTAAAAAAATAACAAATTGGCAAAACAAGTTGGAAAGAAGTTTTGCTCTTCTCGAGTGTGAAATTAGAGTTTGATAAGTTTCGAACATAATTAAAATTTTTTGAGTAAAAGGCAAATTATATTACTTACATTTAAGCAAATGACAACGTTTCTGACGGCAATCTATCCATCATCAGCTCAATGTTGAAAATAAACAGCGTTTTCGATGAAAAGTCAAATGTACACTGCCCATCGACAAAAAACGAGCCACCTTTAATGTCAGTAGTGTGAGAAATTTTGGTTTTTCGGTTTGCATTGTTTATGGATAAACACAATAACTGTTTTCGAGTCTGGTTGCCACAAATCAA
>NCKU01005232.1:0-10506 GCA_003675995.1 Dinothrombium tinctorium
TGTTAGGTAAAAGAAATGGTTAAAAAATGTATTTCTTTTACCCAACAATGTAAACTTTTCTCTTTCCTTGAGTGTATGTAACATTATATACTGTGACAACAATAATTTAATTTGTTGAGAACAGGAAAAGTCAACAACTATTGTTAAGCTTTTTTTTAAATAACCACCTATCGCGCACTTCATTGGCATGGTGCAAATAATCAAAATATGACATAATGAAAATCTAGCGAAAATGCGGAAAACACAAATAGAGAAAAAATTTTTGCAAATTTTTGAAATTGAATACAATTTGAAAGATTAAAATTGGCCGAGTACTAACAAAAAGTCATACAACATCAATAACGGAAAGAAGTTTTTGAAATAATTTTATTGAAACTATGTTTGATCTGGCATTGAATTTTTATTATATTGCGCCATTATCAGATTGGTCGTGAATTAAGTGGTTGCTAAAAAAAGAGTAAACTTCGATGTTAAGTTTAGAATGACATTTTAAGGCTCTCAAGTTCATAAGAGGCTTTCATTTTAAGATAAACAAATGTTTCATTAAACTTGAGTTTTGATTCAAAAAGTATTTTTAAACACAGTTAAGTAAAATTTTCCTTTAACGAACAGTTTGTTAAAGCTTCGTTTTAATTTCTAAAGCTTATTCTTCATCTAAATGTCGAATTACAAAAAGAAACTAAAAATTATAGTTTTCCAAATTCAAAATAAGAGAAAAGATTGCATTTTAAAATATAATTCATCAAGTTTAAAGAACTGATAAGAAAAAAATTTAGAAACGGTTCTGAGTTTTGATGATAATTATGAAGTAGTTTCAAATCAAAATTGAAATTCAATAGTTTTTTCGGCTTCATGCATATTAATTTGCTGTCTCTGCAATTTGAATAAGTTTTTACATTTTTGCGGATAAGATAGCAAATTTTAACTTGAGCGAAGCTGTATATGCAAACCTCATAATTCCAAACTTTTATTTGAGTCTTAAGATATGAAATCATTTTAGTTGCAGGTTTATTTTAAATTTTAAGAGCTAGATTCTTCATTAATTGTAAAAAATTCGTTTAAAGTAGTTTATTTAAAAATTGGAAGTTTTGAGTTGCTACATCATTGTACATCTCCTGTTTGGCGATTACTAAATGAAGAATTAAACAAGAAAATATTTAAAAGTATTAAGGCGAGTTTCTGAAACATTAAATAAATTAACTTTTAGTTTCGACAATTTTTTTGTGGCCACGAACCTATTTTAACGTTGAATACTTACTCAAAATTCATTTAAATCAAATTTAATTTACAAATTAAAAATTAGAAAAATATTTGCATACAAACATCCTCATTGGATCTTTTTCTTATTCTTAATTTATTTCGATTAATTTTATCTCTCAAAGTACAAAACTAAAATTTCGGCAATTTTTGCACCCGTGTTATCCCTCAGTTGGTCTTTCTTATACATTAAACTCTCGTATAACAAAAATTTAAATTTCAAAAATTTCCCCCAATGTACCTCACAGATGGCTCAATTATTTACCTTCATTAGTTTTTCTTACCTTTAACGAAAATGTGCACAGACAAACAGAAAGTTAGACAGTGCGAGATTAATAGCGTATTTCACTTCGTTCAAACTCGCTAATAAAAATAAACGAGTTTTGTTTCGATAAGATAAAAAAATTGAAGAAGGATTTGAATGTGAGTGAACATTTTAATTTTATTCTCTTAACTAGAGCTTTTTAAATATTAAATTTTCACTGAAAATTTTGAAGGTCTTTAAGTTAATATAAAATTTTTAGATAAAAAATTTTAATGATGTTGTCAGAAAAAATTTTCTGGTGATTTCGGAATATCAATTGAATGAGTGATTTCGTATGCTTAATTCATTGTGCTGATAAGCAAAATGATGAAAATTTTCGACTTTTGATCAAGCCATGAGCAAGAACCATGAAAGCAGGTACTAAGTTGTTTAATTGAAATTTGATCACATTCTAAAACACTAATCGGATCAGTTTTGCACTTGAAGAGTGAATCAATATTTAAATACTGATAGAAAAAATAAAATAAAAAAGATCTCGCAATTGTTTTAGAGGTTAACGCGATAATTAAAAAATGGAGCAAACATTTTGAGTGATCTTCACTGCTGCTTACTTTTAAAAAGTAGTTAAATTCAAATATTTGATGAGAAGAGCAATTTTCATGATTTATTAAAACAGTTAATGCGATTTAAAAAAAAAAATTTCCGAAGAAGCATGCGACGAAGTGAAGTTTTAATGTAAATTTTATCAGCGGCAAATTGGGTTGCTATTTTATCAAAAGAGTGAAGTGCCACATAACGATAAAATCATGATAGAACACCTATACACTAAATCGAAACGAAAACGATCTATATTTCCAACGAGTGTGAATACTGATGCATAAAACGTTGTTTGAAATGATTATATGTGAGTAAATAAATTTTGGCTTGTTTCTAGACAAAAGAAGAGTTTTAAAATCACTTTTTCAACTTAATTTACTCACCCAAAGTCTTTTACTTATTTTGCACTGCGTTAAAATCCATAAAATACGAATCAAACATATGACTAAAAGGCTGAAATCGGTTTCAAGAAGAATTCTGTCCTCGTGGTCAATAAAGAAATCAAAATCGCTAAAATTTTGTTTAAATTCGCTCAAATATTGTCTAATAAACAGCTTTTTAAAATCTTCATTCGGATAGCATGAAATATCGAATTCGTCGCACATTTGCAAATGATTCAAGCCGATTTCAATGAAATAAGTAGACATGTCTGCTGCTCGATCAGTGTAACGACAATATTCGAAGTCAAATATCAAGTATTCGTTTGTATTGTCACGTTTAACGATGTTTGTTCGATTCAAATCGCAATGTGAAAATACAATGCGAGAAGCGACTACCGTGCTTTTCGACATTTTCTCGATCCATTTCACTTCATTTCCAAAATCAAAATTCTTAAAATAGCGTAAGTAAATTTCATTTTTATGGCTTGATTCAGTTTGATTAGCGCAAAATGCTTGATACAAAGATTTTACTTGCTCACTCGATGGCTTATGACATTTTTTGATTGGAAAACGAAGGCAATGAAATTTTGCTATTTGCTTTGCCAAAAACGAGCAAACTTCGATGCTTTCATACTCTTCAACCGATACTTGCTCTACCTAAGACGTCAAATTAATTGAAAAAAAATTGTGCAAAAAATATTCTTACACAAATGAACTCTTCTATGCGTCCACCCGGAAACAAACCTAAAAGCTTTGGACCAGAAAGCATTTCGCTGAGTGTCTGAAACACAATAGCTTCTTCTACTTCGCTTAGGAGTTTATACTTATTGCCCTTTCCCGTAAGTTCACTGCCATAAAAGCGCACAATAACTTCCTGATTTTCGTGCGAAAAGTAATCGGCGAGTTTTAAGTAAAGTAGGACATTGCTGACACCTCTCCTGTATTAGATAATGATTTTCAAATTTTTTTGTTGATTAGTTTTGCAATTTTGCAATAAGTTAAAGAAAGTCTTTTAGAATTTAAGATTTTGACCGAGTTAGGCGTTCAGCATAAAATGTTCTCTTCTATTTAGTTCTCAGATTCTTTGTTCGGAAGAACGAAGTTAATGAAAATTAAAAAAAGACGCCCGGAAGTACTCAAAAATTGTCAAATTTGATGAAAAAATGTTTCTTACCTGATCCGTTTGCTAATGACATCGGAAGAAGCGACGCATTCCCATGTTCCGCCTAAGTACTGAGCGCAATAACTTAGCGCTTCCTGGAGTATCGACGACTTGTTCATCGGCGAGTATTATTAAAATTAATCGTTTTTGAGGCATTATGAGACTCATGTGATCTGTTTCGACCTTCACTTTCGTATTTACCAAAATCGTATTCGCATCGAATTAAAACACGAGACGAATACTTTTGTAAAGAGGCGATAAATTTGTTGCAAATTTCGCTTTCTAAAGGCTCCTGCAAAGGCGATGAAAACGCAAATTGAGTACGACTACCGATTGGTTGTATCGATGGACATTCGTGATTATCGTCAGTGACGTTTGCATTTTCAAAAGGAAGAAAGGTATCATCGAGAGAGTTGGAGTCTTAATAAGGACGAAAAGAAGAAGAGAAGAAAATGTAGATAATGTGACAATAAAAAATAAATGTAAAATTTTTGATGCTTTAAAATTTGTCCTTATTTTACAATCAACGAAAAATTGTTCTTCGCAAACACATTATAAGAGCTGCTTTTTGCTTCTCTTTTTAAATAAGCAACAAAACTGAAAATTATATTCTGTCAAAATATCATTTTTTTTAAATGCTCGAATTTCGAACAAATTTCAATGTTGAAAAAAGGAAGAAAAGCTCATTTCAACGCAAATTATGTCGAAATTGTGTCAAACTTCTGAAGTGGCTTTAATTATATCTTTTTGCTCGTAGCGCAAAAAATGAATTTCGTTTCGGAAAGTTCAATTCTTGTGAATTATTGCAAAGTGATCTTTTGACCGAACAATAGCGCTGAAAATGAGTTTTTTTATTTGTTATCGTTTAGATCGCCTTAACGACCGAATTAAACATAAATGACATGAAAGTTTGTTAAACGCGTCATTCAAAGTGATTTGCAGTCAGTAGAAGTTGTTTCTTGCTAAAACTTTTCAAAATGTTTAACATGAAAGTGAACCCGCATCCACCCCAGTGGATATCACCACAAATGGCGCCATATAACTTCGACACAACTCGGATAAAAATAAAAAAACCGAAAAAATTTTCAAAACGAATTCCCATTTCTTATCCTCGATTGGCATTGCTTGTAATCAGTTGCGCTGGTTTTATCTATCAAGTTTCAAAGTTGTCAAAAAAGTATTTCGAATTCCCGGCAATCGTTGACATTTCTATGGTGAATGACGAGAAAAACTTTCTCCCTTCGATAACAGTTTGCACAGCGTTGGAAAAGCCGAGTAAAATATTTGAGTTCTGGAAACATGATGAAAAGTTTAATCATCTTCTTGAGGCGGTGGAAAGTAACAATGAATTAGATGCAGAAGAGAAAGAAAAGCAGAAATTGGAAATAATTAAGCGTGTTCTCTATGAGAAAATTGACAATGGAAATGTAACGTTAAATGATTTGACAAAAATCTCGACCAACGTTGAAGATGTAGTCATCAATTGCACCGTGACCTGTGAGCAAACGATTTTATTTTGCCATGAAATTTCTGAACCAAGCGTTTCAGCGTCAGCCTATGGCAAATGCTTCAGTTTTTTCAGTATATTAAATAAAGTAAACAAAAGCATCATAGCAAGCTCTTCGGACGATGGTGTGATTTTATTTGACGATTCTAGAAAAATTCAAATCGAGTTTACGCTCGGCTTCAATCCTGACCCTGAATTTCCTCGCTTTCATCAAACGCCCGAGGTATTTATTCATTCGCCGAGCGAAGAGTTCGACTTGTCGAATAGCTATGTATTGGCGAAAAGTGAGGATTACTTTATGTTTTACTGGCGAACCATAAATAAACGAGAAGAAGATAAGTGCGCAACTTACGGAATCAGGAACGAGAATGCGAAATCGCGTTTAGATTGCATAAATAAATGTGCTGTCGATAGAGTTCGAAGAAAATGCGATTGCACACCGCTTCATCAGAACATACATCTGAAATGTTACGAAAATTCAGTAATCATTTGCCCGAGACCTACAGCACCTCGACATCCGAAATGCGTTGAAAAAGCTGATCTCGAGAACACGGTAACAAATTGTAAGGCAAGTTGCAGGCCGAGCTGCAATGAAGAAGTTTTCGATTTCGATGTGAAGCCTGTCTTTAAGAAAGAAGAGAAAAACGTTACGAGAGTTACTATTTCGAGAAAGGGAAGACCTTCGATCATTTATAGATACAAGCACCAATTGTTATTTGAAGAGTACTTCTCGAATATTGGCAGTTTGCTCGGTTTCTGGCTCGGCGTCTCGGTGCTCGCGTTTTACGATCAATCGAAAAAAGCTGCTAAAAGAATCAAAAAGATGATACTTCATTGTTTCAAAGCGCACCAAAAGCAAGAGCTTTTAATCAAGCAATGCAAGCAAATGGCCTCTTCTCCGATCAATTTTATTAAAATAAAATGAAAAAACGAATATGAGCTTTTCTTATCTCACTTTCACTGTTAGTGTTTTAATTTACTTTCACTAAATTCGTCACTTAAAACGTTATTGAGATTTTATTTATATAGTGAAACCTCTCTACAAAGCGCAATAAAGAGATGCAATAAAAGAAGATATTTTTAATTGAGTTAACTTAGAAAACTATTTTATTTTAAATATTTTTTATACGACCATAGGATCACAAAATATATTTTAAACAAAAGTTTGAACTCATTGCCACTGCAATGTCGGACAACGTTAATGTTGCTGAAACGTCGTCACAAATTAACGTTGTTCGACATTGCCATTGAAAATTGAGTTGAAACTTTTGTTTAAAATAAATTTTATTTTAGTGTCGGTTAGTGTAGGTGACCATTCAAAAGAGGTGTCGGTTAGAGAAAGTTTTACTGTATAAATAAACAGAATAACCTCTAAAGCATTATGTCGCAATTTAAGTTAAATATTAAATATAAAAATATTTACGCAAGCATTTCAAATAAAATAAAAAATAAAAAGAAAAAGACAGAACATACTTTAAGCTTTGGCTCATTTCGAAATCAAGCAGAGCCAGACGAATATATTGTCTGGATAAAATGATTTCGGTAAAGCAAAATGAGTCTTGTGTAAACCTTGATCGCAAATATGAAGCGACTTGCTGATAAACGCTTATCAGTCGAGAAGTTTTAAAAAGTCGCTCATTTTTTTCACATCCTATAAAATTTATTTATTAAAGAAATAAGTCAAATTTGTCTTTTCAGAAGTTTAAAAAAGAGTTTTTTAATTAAAACTTCTTGCAAGAGGAACAATACAATGAAAAATGTAAGACTGCGAATCATGAACATGATCGCCGACAACGGTTTGAAAATTTCTCACATTTCCTCATTTATTCTTTCATCTAGTTCGAAATTTCATCTATCCGGCCGGAAAAATGATCAAAAGCATTAAACAGTGTATAGGTTACAGCATACACACTATTAGTGGGACATAGTGAATTCTGTGTTCTTTTAATCATGGCCTTAAAGCCTTAAAAATGAAGTTAAAATGAGCCTATATTGCAACAATTTTTTGCGATTCATTCTTTTGTGCATATAGATTTTAAAATTAAAACATAAATTCAACTATATGCATGATTTCAGAGGAAGAAAAGAAGGCAAAATGCATTTTCGATTGATTTTGGTATTAAAACTGGATATTTGATAAGCGTAAGAAATGGTATTCTAAAGGGCGTTAATGAAATGCTCCTCATTACCGAGAGATTGTTTTCTGAGAAATTTTGATCGTTGAACTTTTTTTATTTCTCATAAAATTAATTAATTGCCATCGCAGAATACAAATGATGCTATAGCTTATCAGTTTAACTTGATTTCAACCAACAAGATTAACTTTCTAATGATTGCATTCAGTTCAAGCGAATGAAAGGTACATCTTGATCATAATCGAATAAATTTATTATAAAAGGGTGTATCTGTTATTGTAAGATAAACTCTTTTATAATAAATTTATTCAATTAGAGTCTGGTAGTAATTCTGGTAGTATTCTGGTAGAGAGGTGATCGGTTATGTAAACATTAAATTACCTTCCTTCAGTTTTGTTACCTAGTTCTGAATAAATATTATTTGATATCGATTAGAGTTTTTATTCGTTAGCTTTGCTTATTCTTTGCTCATTTTTATTTTGTTTGGTAAGTGATGGATATTTATGAAATGATTAATTATTGATAAAACTGAATAAAACTACAATTTGAAGCACAAAAAAAATCACTTATTTGCTTAAAACATATCCAAACTGAATTTGCACAAAGTAATATTGGGTCTCGCGCGTGCAATGGTGATCATCTCAAGATGAGCTCGGTCGCAAACTTAGCCTCCACTTTCACTCTCTCATAATTCATGTTTTCATCAAAAAGTACTTTTCGACACAAAAATTATTAAACTATATTCAACGACACAAAATATATTCAAACAAGACAAATTTATCGTTCTTTTTAATCTATAAAAATTATTATCATAATTCTTTAACTTTAAAATTTTTTAAGTTAATTTTTGTGCAAGTTCAGTTTGGACAGGTATTATCTTACTTTAACTACTTTTTTTCGTACTAACAAGAGTTTTTAAACATTAACCACCAGCACAAGAAGAATCGAGATGATAGCAGAAAGTACCATTCATCATATCACATTTTTAAGCAGCCCAATTATAAGAGTAACAAAGGCACGCGTGAAAAAAGGCACGCTCATCACGTATTAAGTATGAAACAGACTTGCTTTAAAAGTTGATTTCGATGTTGTCCGTAATACATGGAAAAGTCTCATTTAAAATCGACTCTTGTGATTTAACCCTTTATTTTATCGAATACGGAAAAGATTAAATGTTTTTAAAGTTTTAATTTTTAACACTTAAGACTTTAAAATCTCAGCATCAAATGCGCAGCATCAACACGAGTGAAAATTGAAAAATACTAACATAAGTGAAAAAAAGTGAATCAACAATTCAAATATAACATACAAAGAAGTTATTTGGCTTTTTTTACATAGTTAATGACTGTTTGAATCAAATCAGTGTTCAAGCTAAAAATAAAAATAAATTTAATTCGATTAGATGTAATATAGGAAGAATAAAAAATATTAATAAACATTCGATCGGCTTAATAAAACATTTTTTACATAGCTTTGAAAAGAAAATTTTGATAGTAAAAGAAAAACAGATAAAAGCTTTTGACGAACAGAGAAAGTTGAAAGCTTTTCATGAGACCGTATATTTGCTGCAAACTCTTTGCTTTATGTCAGTAAAGTAAGTTCTATTCGCGCGTTAATTTGCCTAGCGTGTGATTTGCATGAAAACAAGGCAGCCGTGCTATAGTGTGAAAAAAAATTATCAAGTTAAATGTTTGTCCCTGCGATAATCGATGGAGAGGCGCTGACTAAGCGCCCGTCTCTCAATATAAAATATAAAATTATTTTATAAATTAAAAGCGAAAAATGTTAGCGATTCAATTAATTTCTGGTCTTACCTTTGAAAGAAAAGAAAGAACAGTGAGTTGCAATGAAAAAAGTTTAGACTGCATAGAACTGTCGTTTAATAAACAAACGATAACTCGTGACTTTTTTAAAAACCACAGCAAATCATTATCATTGCGCTTTTATTTGCACACGCTAATTGCACATTTCTAAAGTGAGTTTTGGAAAAAATGAAACGAAATAAAATAGAAGCGAGTGAGTTGTGAATTTTTCATTATTAACAACAGAGCATTTCACTTTGCATTGAAATTCAACTGTTTGCAATCGTTTCAGAATGCGATAAGAAAACGCGAAAAACTGTGGTCTCCAATTTGTCGATGACAGTATGAAAAGCAAGCTAAGCAAAGCGGCAGATTATTATTTTCTGAAAAAGTGATGAATCTATTTAATTAAGAAATCGGTTTATCACTCCATGTCTAAGCACTCGAAGTTAGAATAATGTTATAATCCGTAATTTTTCATTTAATTTTTGCTTTCGACTATTTTATAAAAAGAAGTAATTTTAAAGAATTCTTTCTAACTTTTTACTGTTCTAACAAACACAAAAGCAGCTTAAGTTAAATTTAATGAAATCGTCAAATGAAAAACTAAAAATTCTGGATCGAGCATAAGAAATAGCTTTCTTGTGAGCTGTAAATTTTGCACAAAGCATTTTATTGAAACATTCGTTTGTAAAACATTCGCCGTTCACGGAACTTGAGAAAAATTCAATTTGGGGTGTATTTACATGTTAACGTCGAATCAACGATTGAATAATAAATTATTACGAACTAAAAAAAATATAATTGAATTATTTTATTGTTCTTCAATAACTTTTTTTTATGTGATTCGATATTAGCCTAACTTGGCATATAGGCTTGCTTATCTTTGTTTTTTGAAAAATATTGCGACGCAAATACAAGATGCGTCAAATGCTTAAACGCGAGATTACACAACAAGACAAGCACTTAAACATTTAACATTTATTCAAATTATAAGGCATAGCTGCCTGTATCATTTAAATTTAAGCAATTTTGAGAAAACCGTGCGTAAGAATTTCACTGAATCTTTGTGTTTATATTAGACTTGACAATCGCATTTTACTTCTGATAATCTTTTGATATTTGATTCCATTCCTCCATTTACACATTGCTCTTTAGAAACACTTCAAATTTAATGCGATTTAAATCGATAAATAAATGATATAATAATAATATCTAAGATATAATAATTTATATCTTAAATCAATGAATCGAATTTAATATAGATCAATGTTTTTAACATGTTAAGTTGATGCATTCAAACATCTGCTGTATACAGGGTGTATTTTATAAAACTGCATTAATGCGAATTGAACAGCATTAAAATTTTATAAAATACACCCTTTATTTTCGTTCCTCTTA
>NCKU01005233.1:0-10505 GCA_003675995.1 Dinothrombium tinctorium
AAATAAACAATAAAAATTTGTGCAAGTCCAGTTTGGACACCTATTATTTCTTATCATATTTTCTACTTTCTTGTTTTGCAGTCAAACATTTTTATCTTGAATCAAATGATTTATAATTTGTATTTTTAAAATAAATTCAATAAAGATTAATACAAAATAAAAAGTTGAGATAAAATTTACAACGAAATAGAATAAGCAAAGTTGGATTTGAACCAAAATGCTTTATGGTGAAAGCACTGCTCGATACCACTAACTATGTTAGCGAGCTTTCAGGTATTTGTTTTAAATAAATTCATTGGCACCCCCGTAAAAGTGTCCCTTGTAAGTAAATATATAAACTTATAAACTTAAAATTTATAATAAAAATTGGAAATTTAAACGCTGTCTTAATTTTTTGTTTCAGTTTTGAGTGTTTTGGTTCTAAGTGCATATTTGATGTTTGTCAATAAGTGTTTGCGCTTGTAACTGACAGGTTTAAGCTCGAAAAACTTTACCCATTCAACCTCTCTTGCTTTAATAAACTCTGATTTAAAACAGGTTTGATTTTGTAAAACGAAATGCATAAAAGAATGAAAATGTTCACAAAATGTTTACACAACTCTATCAAAGCACGAATATAGTTAATCGGCTTTATAAAATACAAACAGACAAACAAAATGAATTTAAATGAGTGTAATTAGTCTTTAAGTTTTAAACATATTTGCTAAATTTTTTAATAAGCAATCATTTTCGATTCGAAATCAAAAACGTTTCAATTGCTTTCGTCGATAGAAAACGTTTATTAGCCTTTGTCCTTGTGACAAGCAAATTGTCGAACTTTATTTTTGAGCGCTAATCGACAGCTCGATAGCGTCGCATTTTCCTCAACAACTCGATTACCACGTCTGCTTTGTTCACAGAATATGTTCGCAAATATTCACCTAAAACGACTTTGTTCCACTTTGACCAGGTAATTAATTCATTATTAAACATTCGCTTTTGTAATTAAACTCTTCATCGAAGGCCTTATGTCGATGAACAGTTTGCATATTCGTTCGGCCGAAGTGCTTCCTACCTTGAATACAAAACTATTGGAGATAAATTGAGCTCGGCATGTAAACAACGTAAGCTGTTTTTGTTAATTTAAGAACATATTTTTAAGTTAGTTTTAAAATAACGCATAGCTTAAGTAGGAAAGCCAAAATTGCTTAAACAAGTTGTTTTGTTTATAGCACTGATCGTGTTTAAAGAGGCAAAAATGCTTTTTAAATATTTTCTTGTTTTTTACGTCATAAACAATTTAGTTATGAAAAGAAGCGCAAAGAATATATTCCGTAAACAAGAAAGTAACCGCGTAAATTAAATATGATCTTACGTTCCTTTAAACCTCTCATGTAAAAAAAATTACAAATATAAAATAATTTAGATCGGTCAGTTTTTACCTTTCTTTGTAAATTATTAGCTCAAACATTAGTAGTTAAAAACACGCAGAATTATCCATTCCTTTCAAGAGCGTTTTTTTCTTTTTCTTTAATTCCACCTGCAACTAGCGCTAGCCGAAATTTTCACTTTAAAAGTCTGACTATTTCGAATAGAGGGACTGATCTAACTCGAGAAAAGTTGAATACGCTATTATTTATTATGTACAATGATTACAAATAATATCATTTAAATACTTTCTGCGCAATTTTTCAAAGATTTTGATGATAATATCAATTAATTGGTACCTACGGGTTGAACGGGCTGAGATTGGACGGAAGGGGAAAGAATGTTTCAAGTATTTTTAGGAATTGATCTGAATAGGACAAATATTTTTAACCCATTCCGGTCTCTAATTTATAAAAATTTTTCATTTTTATGGAATATTTTGGGAAACAAAAGTTCTAGACAAGTCAAAAGTAAAAAATTCGCTAATCGAAAATGTTGTATTCTGTTCAACTGTATCTATAGCATTCATCTGCTCTAGCTTTTGAAAACTGACCAAAGTTCAACTTTGCATCAACCTTAAAACTGCGATTAAACGTGTTCGAAAAGCACTCGAATATTCTTTACATAATTTATCGCAAAAAAAAAAGAATAGAAAGCGAAACACAAAAACGTGATTTAACTCTCTGAATAGGCGACAGTTTGATCTAAACAAGAAATTAGATCGAATTTGAAAACCATGGTTCGAAAACCTAGAAGTCAATCCGCTTAAAGCAATTCTTAAGTGTATTTTAATGTTAACAACCTTTTTAAAGTAAAAATCTTCGTAAAATTGATAAATTCAATGGGTTCTAAGATTAGGGATAGCAAAAATTATTTAACTTAAGTAAAACTCTTATATCAAACTTTTATTAGCGCCATTCATAAAGAAAAATAAATTAAACGAATTAAATTAATTGATGAATATATTTTAATTCATTCAAGAATACATATTCAATAATTCAATAGTTAAAGAATATTAATTCAGAATAATTAGGTAAGCTTTTTAATATTAACTTTGTGAAACTTTAAAATTGTTTTCAAAAAAGTGAAAATCTTGGTAGATCTCATTTCATTATCTGATCATATTCTCAGATTTGCCTGATATTTAAAGTTTTTTTTTATTAAGATTAGTCAAGATAAATTAATCCTATAAGTAACAAAAACTATTACGCAAAGAGAAAAATAAATTTTTTATTTTTGGTCTGAATGCTTTTCAGAACCTGAAAAATTCATGTATTTGTTCGATCATCAGCAAAGAAAAGTGACTTTTAGAGAATTTAACGAAGATGTAAATAAATTATCAAAATCGTTGTTAAACGATCTGCGTCTTCAACGAGGAGATGCGATCGCTATTTGGTCAGCGAACTGCTACGAGTGGCTAGTCGCTCAACATGCTGCATTCAGATCGGGTCTAATCGCTTGCGCATTAAGTCCGCTTTACAAAAGCATTGAATTAGACTTCGCTCTAAAGAAGGCCAAAGTGAAAGCGCTTTTCATGCCCGGCATCGAATCGAAACAATCGTTTATGAATGATTTTCACGCTGTGCTCGAAAAAGTTGATTTAGTCAATATTAAAAAGCATCTTCAACATTTGATTTTCATCGATGGCAACGAAGCGAAAAGCGCGCCGCAAGCAATGAACATTCACACTTTCAATAGATTGATTGCAAATGACGGTCAATTAGATGAAAGTCAGCTCGATGTTTCGCCCGATGATCCGGCCGCTTTATTTTATACTTCGGTAAATGCTCTTCTGTGATTAAGTTTAAAAATTGATGCAAAAATTATTTAAGGGCACCACTGGCAAACCAAAGGCCGCTCTTTTGTCTCATTACCAGATGCACAATAACATACGATTTGCCACAGAAAAAACTTTACAGACGAAAGGACCGATAGTATGTCCTCTGCCCTTTTTTCATGCTATCGCTGGAATTTGTGCAAGCTTGACTCCGCTCATTTCACAAAAATCCATTGGTAAGAAAAATGTTTTTTATTTTTATGTTAAACACATTTTATCAACAGTATTCAGCAACTATTGGTTTGATATGCAATCAGCAATAAAAAGCTTAATTCAAAATGAATGCACCGAATTCTGGGGAGTACCTGCTATAGTCAATGGTTTATGCGAATTCGCATTAGCCACAAATACGAAATTTAATTCTCTGAAAGGTTATTAATTTGTTTTCTTCAAGTATTAAGCATTTATTATCTCCAAAATAGTAATTGGAATGGGCGGTTCAGCTATACACGAAAGTTTAATTCGAAAGATTAAACAAGCGATTCCAAGTGTAGAGGAAATAAGAATTGGCTATGGATCAACTGAATTTGGTAAGAATGCTAGTACAAGAAAGTTTTATCGAACTCTATTCACTTCTTAGGCATTTTTCTCACATTCACCACAAAAGAAGACCCAGAAGAAGTTACAATGAATACAGTTGGTCAAATTTCTGATCACGTAGCAATGAAACTTGTAGATCCTGAGACAAAGAAAATTGTGAAGCTTGGAGAGCAGGGCGAAATCTGGGCAAAAGGCTACTGCCGAATGCTTTGTTACTACGATGATGAGGAGAAAACACGCGAGGTGATCGATCAAAGTGGCTGGTATAATATGGGGTAAGCTTACGCGTTAAAGTGTTATCCAATGAGTTGAATTTTCAATAGTGATTTAGGCATACTGGACAAAAATGGATACTTAAAAATCGTTGGACGAACCAAAGAGATGATCATTAGAGGAGGCATCAATTTGTTTCCAAAAGAAATTGAGAATATCCTCAACACACATCCTTCTGTGGCTGAAGCTCACGTAAGCAAACAATTTCACAATGAAAAGAATTTTTGATCAAATTCACTTTTGAAGGTGTGTGGTGTGCCTAGTGAAGAGTTTGGTGAAGAGGTTTGCGCTTGGATCAAGCTCAAGAACGCTAGTGAAAAGGATGCGATTCAAAGTGAAGATATAAAGAAGTTCTGCAAAGACCAGGTTTAATCTCAATCTTTTACGAAAATACTGATTTCGATTTTTTTTAACCCACAGCTTTCTTATTATAAATGTCCGAAGTATATTCTGTTTGTCGATTCATTTCCTATGACTGGATCAGGAAAAGTACAAAAGTTTTTAATGACAGAGAAATCGTGTGAACTATTGGGATTGAAAAAATGAAATTGTTCGCGTTTTTTAAAAACAAAAATCAAAAAATATTTTTTACATCTTATGAGTTTTTATATTTTCAACTATTTTTTAAATATCTTTATTTTTACAAATCAAATACCCCTGTATTAAAATCACTTATTGCTATATTAACAAAACATCGATAAGAAAAGATTATAGTGCGAGTACAAGCAAACAGCCGAATATGATTAACAAGCAAATAATTGCCAATATTATAAATGGAAGCATCATAATCCAAAATGAAAATTGCATCAAAACAGGATTGCAGTAGAGCGGACTTTTGGGATCGTACGAAACGTTAGCCCACAAGCGGAAAACAATGATCCAAGCAGCAATAGTCCATCCGAGAGCGAATAATGTGAAAATTTTTGCTAATAAGTTGATTGTCTGTTGAAATGAATCGATATTTCTTTCTCTAAATTGTCGCCTTCTATAAATTCGAAACTTTTCGAATTCAGCTTGTATTAAGAAACCGATTCCACCCACGACCATTAAAATAGCGATATTTTCTGCTGGGCATTCCGCTTTGTCAAAATAGATTGCGCCGAAAACTATCATCGTCACCGGCACGATTGGAACCAAAAGTATAATGCAAATTGTAGAGCTAACTGAACTTAGCATTCTCTTACTACGAGCAAATTTATTTTCACCTTCAGGCTCAGCTTCCGCTTCACTTGGCATGTCTACAGCTTGATAATTTGCTGTTGCTTCGCCACTTGTAGCCGTGATCGCTTTAGAAGCATCGTTAGCATTGGAAAAATCGCTGTCTTTCACCAGATTTACTTTATCCGCGTGTTCTGTCATCACTCGCTTTCGGCATACACTCAACTCCTCAGAGAACGACAAATTGTTAACAATGATTGAAGGTAAGTTAAATTTAAAACAACGTAAAATGTGTTCTTTAGTTTTTCATTTTCAAAATTATGCAAAATGCGCAAGTTAAAGTAATTTTATCAACATTTATTAACATTAAGTTAATCACAAAAAAATTAGTTACTGTGTGAATGATGAAAAATTAATAAGCAAATAAATCAGACTTTAATGTCTTGAATATTTCGACTTGAACACATCTAAAATATGAAACAACGCCCATTTCTTGTCTGAAGCTAGCAAACATGTGTGCAATCACAAAGGATACTATCGCTTTTGTTTATGTCTACTGCTTACAAGTGATAACACGTTTAAATAAACGTTCAAAACATTCGAGATGACAAAAATCACACATTTGCTTGACAAGAGCAAAATTTTTATATTTGATCCGAAAATATATAATAGAAAATTAAATAATCATTCTTTAAAATGTGCTTTTAATTTTCAAATTAAAATTAAATTAATTAAATTCAATTTGAAAACTAAATGCTCCAATTTATTCAACGAGAATATTTTTAGTTTTTCTCAATATTGTGAAATAAGCAACTTCAAGCCTTTGTTTATACTTATTCGTAAAAAGAATAGTGAATTTAGTGTAATCCGATTTATTATATAAATTTTCTTATATTCGATTTTATCATGCGGTTAGAAAGAATAGGTTAGGTTAGGTTACTCACGTGTTTATCACGTGACTTTACCTTATTTATCACGTGATCGTCACCTATCTATCACGTGACTATCACATATGCATTACGTGATCAAAATGTGGCATTCACGTGATAAATGATAGTCATATGATTTACCGAACCTAACCTTAGCTAATTTTCTCGATTCGGCCGTAAAGTAAAATTATACCTTTTATATACTCGAAATTTTCATTTTTACCTTTTTTAATAAAATAAATTTTTAAACAGTCGTAACAAAAAAATATTTGCTCATTTAAAAATTTGTTTTATCTAATTATTTTTTTACAAATAATTTAAAAAATTGCTTTTATTTAAAAATAAAACAAATCTCATATTAAAATGTGTGATCAAACACTTAATTGATAAAGTGTTTTGCTCAAAATCAATTCAAGCGAGAACTTCACTGCTCGATTCAAACTCGTTGATTTTTTTCATAAAAGCATGAACACGAGCGTGAACAACAATCTCATAACGAAAACTTTTCACAATAGATTTCGCAGTACAAAGCCATTTACGAGATTCATTATAATTGCCCATATCGAAGTAAGTGATGCCAGCCTCAAGTGCAGCATGTGGCGGCAAAAAAGTGTGTGTCACAAGCGAATCTTTCCTTTATCGAAAAAAAGAAAGTGAAATTAAATCTCGTCAAGAGAGAAAACTCACATTTCAATTACTCTCTTGAGACAACTTATAGCTTCTTCGTATTCTTTCGCGTTTCTTAGAAGTACACCTTTTACAAGCAATAAACTCGCTATTTCATCGTAATCTTTCTCATTTGAATCTAAGCGATTAAAAATTTAATTTGAAAAAAGATTAACAATTGAATTGAAATTTTACCGCAATTCTCTATAACTTTAAGTGTTTCGTTTGTCCTCTTCAAAAAGATTTCAATTGTTTCTCTATCGTTAATTAACGCGAATACATTCCAAGCATAAAATAAACTCTGTGATATGGTAGACGAAGTAGACATAAAGTCATTTATACAATTATAGAAGAATTTGCGACTTACGAGTAAAGCAATTATCGGTTTTAAACCTTTTACTAAATAACGATCAGCACACCAAACTGAAAATTCTTCTGGTGGCAATAAGAAACCCGCGTAACGTTTCACTAACTTAGGCGTTAATCTAAAAATGAAGATTTAATACTATTTGAGTGATTAATAGTTTAAATTCACTTCATCGCTTCATTAATTTCCTCTTTTAATTTATCATTTCCTTCAGTTTCCATTTGAAGCATTCTGAATACAGCGAACTGGTAGGCATTTGATGCAGGGGAATATGTACAATGTTCGAATAATAATTTCGCTTGTTCAGCCGCATTTTTCCAATCTTGTTTTATTCTTTAATAAAAATAAACTTTTTTTTTATAGATTTTCAATTGTGTAATTTAAAACCAAAAATTCTTACGCATAAGCCCAAATTAATTCCCATCTACATAAATTATGCACTTGTTTCCAAGAATCTTTTAAATCGATGCATTTATGAAATTCTTCGATTGCCTGGAAAAAAGTTTCAATTTTAAATAATTTTTAAAATGATAGAGAAACAGTTTCTATTGCTAACCTCATCTAAATTTCCTTCTCTCATATTAAATGTCGCTGAAAATATGAGTACGAAAATCGCCTGAGTAAAAATAGTTTAAATATAAGCAGTGAAAAATAATTAAACTTACATTAGGAAATTTTGACTTAAGCTCATCGATAAATTCAAAAGCCCACTCACGATCATAGTAACAATGACCTTAAGTTTTAAATTTTATTTTAATTTAAAAAATTGCCTTTGACAAAGCTTATCACAAATACTTACCAATTATGCGTGAAATGTACAAAGTAAATATTTTTACGATGCTTGCTGCTAGTCTATATCTTGAGCATTGCTTCAACTCCGTCGATCGTTTAAGCAAAGTTATCGCTTTTCGGTAATCACCGGTAAAACCGGCCAGTGAAAGTAGCCGCAAAATAAATTCAGGCAGAAGTGAAAGAAACTAGAATGGCAAAAAAGTAGAATTTAACTTTTTACAATCCTAAACATTGTAACTAACCAAATTAAATCCTCCATGCCCCGTGCAAACACCACTTTCGAACTCTAAACGAATTTCATCCGATTTCCAGTTGTTTTTATTTTGCAAAGCTTCGTAACAAAATCTTTTAAAACATTAAAATTTTTTTAAAATTATTCATCTTTTCGTTTGAAAATAAAAGAGAAAAAATTGTTTATTTACTTATATGCTCGATTCGCTGCACGTATATAAAATGCTGCTTTGATAAGCGAAATAAAATGCTGGTCGTCAAACACTGTCAACATAGCCATCAACGTTTGACTTTCAGCATAGATCAATTCAGCGTGTAGTTCATCTGAAAAATGTTTTTTTTCTTCGAAAAAATTAAAAAATAAAATACCGACACATACAATCGGAATAAAGATTAAAATCTGTTTGCCAAATAAAACTCGCTAAGCATTCAGCTATTGAATTATTTCGCCGCTTCAATTGGCAGAATGTCAAAGTTTTTTTGATAGCTTCCTTCGCATTGTCAACTTCATTCTGTCAACAAATGTGAGTTTTGTAAGTTTTAAAATTATTCAATATTATTTCAATTATTTCACCCTTTCCAAAGAGAGAAGAGCGTATAAAGCTAGTAAAGAACTTTTGCCATGGCAATGGTAAAGACTATGTTGGAGATTGCGGTCAGCGATGGCAAATAATTCATCGAATTTGTTCATATAAAATAAATCGGCGCAGTAGTTGCCTATTTTAATTGCCCGCGAAAGACTGTAAAGAGAGAATATTTCAACTTATGGTAAAAACATTTTTTTTTTCAGTTTCATAATAAAAAAAGAAAATCTCAAATTAACTTCATAATAGTGATTTCGACTAACTACATATAATTTTATTTTTCATTGCTTTCAACCTTAAGTTTTCTACGTCGATGATGTGAAGTTTGAATAAACTGCTTTGATTTAAAAAAAAAATATTGAATTAAAGCTATGGATGGAAGACCAAACCGAATACATTAAGATCTGCTTTTTAAAATACAGTTTCGGAAAGAATGTTTGTCTAGGATCGATCATTTAATATCTTATCACACTGAAACGCATCAATTTTTACCAGAGTTTGCGACAAAATTAAAAGCATTTTAAAGTGAAATCAAGCACAGTTATCATTTTTGTTTAAACAAACAGCTTTCAGTATATTCGAATGAAGATGAGTAGCAAGTGTGTGTTTGAGTAAAGAATAGTTTTTCTTTTTCTTTTTTTCATGTGACGATTTCATTACAAGTTAATTAAATTGCTTTTGCGTTCTTAAAAAAATAATTTTTAAAAACGTCGGAAGCAAAAAATAAACACTTCAATATTATTCAAACTTTGATTCATTGGAAATGTAATGAGCATCCCTAATTCAAAGATTCATTATTGCCTCAGAAAATGTATTGCCGCCTTGCATATTGTTTCATCGCCGTTCGAATGGTGATCAGCTAATGGAACACAGTTTTTCGTGCTTTCTTATCACTTTTAAAAGCAATTGCAAACAGTGAAATGAAACAAAATTGACACAGTTTTCGACGCAAAGTGAAATATTCATTTTATTTATAAAAAAATTCACAAATTCGTTTTATTTTTCAAAACTCACTTTACAAATGTGGAATCAATGTGTGCGAATAAGTGATTTCAGTGTGACTTTTGTTTTGTAAAATATTTCACGAGTTATCGTTTGTTTGTTAAACGACAATTCTGAGCAATCATCAAGCCTTTTCATTCAATCTCATCGTTTTTTCCGATGTCATCAATGGTAAGTTAAGAATTTATTTGCATTTTTAACATTTATCGCTTTTGATGTTGTTTATTTATAAAATAAAATTTTATTTTAAATTGAGAAACGCACCCTTAGCTTGCGCCTCTCCATCAATTATCGCTGCGACAAACATTTTTTCCGAAACTGTAATTCAAATCTCGATAAAAATAATCAAACAAGTACTCACATTTCATCATCATTTGCTTTACTATAATTGAAATTGAGTTCGTCCCATTCGTAAAAATTATTTCTATAGCTGTTGTAACCCATCTCTTCGTTTGAACAACTTTTCTTACTATTAAGTTGATACATTGAAAAAATGTTTCATTTAATAAATTAACTGAATACAAATGATGACAGTTGCGTATAAATCGAAACAAATGAAATAATGAAGGAAACAAAACGAGACAAATTTGATTTATTCAAACGATAAAATGAGCACTTTTTTAGTTGAAATTAAACATTTTTTCCTTGTAAAATTTAGGAAACTTTAAGCATTTCCAGCATGTGATGCCACGAATGAAAACTTGTGAACAGGTTCTGCG
>NCKU01005234.1:0-10505 GCA_003675995.1 Dinothrombium tinctorium
CAAACTTATTTTTTAGTTAAGACATTGGTCACATTTATCACAATGCATGTTTATAAGATTAAAATTTTATTCCGACTTTAATATATGTTAAATATGATAAATAGCTGAGTAAGCATTTTAGAAGAATTTGAGTCTGAAATCCTCCTTTCGCTGAAGTTTTGTGCATTTAAAAAATTCATTTTACAATCTAAATTTGACTAAAAATGGTCTTTAAAAATTTCGATGTGTTACTGCAATACTTTGAACGAAAAGTTTTTTAACTTTTTTTATACTCGTTCTTTAAACTAACGAAGATGTTCACATTCGGATTAGAGCTTTTTTGATTGCCGATTGCTTTTAAAGCTTTTCGAGCTCTGCCTCTTTCCTTTAATAAAAGCTTTAATGATGAATTTACGATGTGTGCGATCTTTTTTTTTAATTTACGAAAATCTGCGTAACAATACTTAATCTGCAAAGTTTGATGCTTGATGAGAAGAAATAATCCTTAATTATTTGAAGAAACTTAAAAAGAGATTTTTTCTTTGATATAGAGCTTGATTATTGATTCTCGCTTTTGATTATTCTGACAATATAAACCTTTATCATCAATAAAGTTAGATTTCAAGCTCATAATTCAGTTTTTTTTTGAAGTTACGTATTTACTTAACCAAAGTTTGATCAAAGCCTCGAGGAACAAATTGCTCATTATTTTTTGAGTCCCTTTAGCAAAAAACTCTTTACTCAAACTTTTCTGTAATAGCCAATTAACGTAATTGTTTTTCCTTTTTTTTCTCCTCGCAGAGTGATAAAGCTTAAAAACTAACTTTTAACCATCTATCGCTACTTTAAAAATCATTCTTATTTTAGAGTCTTAAAGCAATTATTTTACGAGAGAAACTTTTCTAAACGACAAACTCTGTATCGTAAAAATTTTTTGAGAGCATTTTATGCTGAAATTGCTCTACACAGAAATTAATGCGTTAATTATTCATATAAGTAAATAAATTATAAATTTATATCCTTAATATATTACTTAATGTTTAATCAAGCTTTATTCGGAAAGAGATCTCTTGCTCTCAGCGGCTTTCAGTAACAAAGGTGCTTTGCTTGTTAATTCTCACATTATGTTATCCATATTCAATTACAGCTTAGCTATCTCGAGAAATAAAGTTGCCTCGATTGTAAGAAAGCTTTATTACTCGAAAAGCTAGAGCAACTTTTGACAAATTAAGCTCTAGTTAATAGAATATTAAATTACTTTCTTTAATTTGTAATTCAGTTTTGTAGATGAATAATTTAAACTGATCTCTTTTAAAATTTTTCGCTCACACATTCGCTTTTGACTCTTAGCTTTTTTTTGCTTTTCGACCGAGTAAACCAAGCTTTGTCAAACTTTATTTACTTGGTTTTCGAATCTGTAAACATCACTTGTTCGTGATACAACTAACCTGAAGATCAATATAAAATCTAGCTCAACTCTCTTTCAAAAGCAAAAATAGTTAAACCAATATCGAAAAGCTTTCGTTTTAAAAAGATAGAAAAAGCTTCATTTTAATGAAAATCAAATCATTTACTCGAGAAGAAATGTTCATTCGAAGAATGAAATCGACTTTTATACAAAAAAAGCTTGATTTAAAATTCAAAAGAGATCTTCTCTTAAAAAATTAAAGAATAGGCTCAGTGACAAAATTAAGAACTCGTGTTCAAGTGCTATTTCAAGTTTTTTTTCTATTGCATCGCATTAGAACAAATGGACACGTTTTAAGAAGAATGTCATTTAAATTCCCAAAAGAACTTCTTCTCTTACATTTCTTCTTTCTTTAGTATTACTTCTTCTCTATTTCTCTCATATATGTTCAACGCATCATTTAAAATTCTCAATGATTAATTAGAGTAATCAAAATGTGAGTTGAGTTTATCTGCATTTTCATTTAGTATTTTCTTAAGCATCCAATGAAATTTTGCTAAAGTTTTTAAAATTTGCTCCGGAGGAGCTAAGCATTTTATCAAATATTCACACGTTTTCAAAATTCTAGTAAAATCTTAATAAGAATCTTTTTCATGCACACCTCATTAAGAATTCACTTGTTCTCTATCTTCGTCTTTCTTCGCATCATTAAAAAATTAAGTTTAAAATTAATCGTCAGCCAAGAATTTAGAAAATGCGATTATGCTCGAACTTTTCGAGCGAAAAGTGATGTGACTTGTTAAAAAAATTAATCTTAATTGACACTTTTTCAGTTTAATAGACAAGCTGAGATTTAAATAAGATTTCTAACGCAAAATAATTTTTTTACGAACTTCTTTGAAGAAAGTCTGAAAATTTGCAAAGAATAAAACAATTTTTAATTTGACGCAACTTTAGTAATTTAAAAACAACATTTTACCTATTGTAAATTAAAATGTTCTCTATTGATCAAATTGATTGACCTAAAATATAAAAGATTGTTGCTTAGAAACTAAAGCGTAACTTAATTTTAAAATAAGCTGCGTTTACATATCATGAACATGTAGGTATTAGATATTGAACGTACTTTAAAAATTGGCTTTATGTGCATCATACTTAGTTATCAATAATTGAACACTTTAATGTACAAATGTTAAATATAACTTTAAATCATATGCGATCTGATTATTTCAATTTTAAATCAACTAATGAATACATTTATTATCTTAAAAATAGAGAGAATTTTCATTTTGCTCGAGGATAGAAATAATTCGAATAGAATTTTAAAATTTTAATGTAAAATTGTCATTAAATTGGGTCCAAATAGCAAGCGTTTAATTTTTGTCAAGAGATTTTCGAATAAATAAAAATAACTTGAATGAATAAAAATAAAATAAAATTTTCAACTTTGTTTCTGGCTATTTGATCTTGTATGAATCAATTTTCATTTATTCTCATTTGAAAAATTTTTCCTGTTTTTTGATTGAATTTTTAAAGCTACTTTCCGCAAGCCGATCGATATGAAATTTTTTAAATTTCCTTTCATTTAAAAAGCAAACACACAATGATGTTCGATGCTTGAAGAAAAGATTTGATCTCAAAAGTTTTGAAATTTGCGACCATTTTTCATTTTTGCAAACATTCTTTTTCGTGAATATTTTCATTGTATTACTGTGGAACAAAGTTTTATTTCACTGTGATGTATTCCTCACTTATATGAATCTTTTTTATGCTCTATGCAACTTTGGACAGCTGTTACGAGAATGTTTATCGATCTTATCTTAATTTAAAACGAGCATATTTAACGTATAGTCTCACAAAAGAAAAATTCAGGAGCTGAACATGCTATTCCATGTTTGAAAAATTGATTTATTGCAGGCAATGGTTAAGATGCGTATCAATCTTTTGAGTATAACATATAACACAGACTATTTGTATTTTGACTTGTGTAAATCTAAAATAATGATTTTGAATTTTAAGAAGCTCAAATTCAAAGACTCTACTAGATGTTCAGTTGTATGTTACGTAAATAAGACACATCATTTATTAAAACTGTTTGTTCAAATTTTAAGAAAACTTATTACAAATTTGTCGCTTTTAACAAGAGAAAGCACTAACAAAACAACCATTTGAAAAGTTTTTCCGTTTTTTAATCAAATTTTGTACATCTCTGGAACTTGATGTAGAGATATAGAAAATGACATCTTTAATATGCGATAAAGGCACATGAAGAATTTTATAACTATTTTTTTTTTATTTATTTTGCTGGCTTAACATTGAATTCATCTTCATCGGGCTTATTTTAAATGAAAGAACTTTTTTATGTGAAATAATTTTAGCATATTCATTATTTTCATCTGTATCATCTGTATTAATAGTAATTTTGCAGCGCTTGTGTGAGCTATTTTCGAACTATTAATACTGCGTAGCACTCGATAAATACATTTTGTACTTTCAACCAAAACAAACCATGAGAAAATCGGTTTACTCGTTGCTATAAACGTAATTATAAAGTTCGCAGATGAATTAATTGCGTGTAATATTCTAACTCTTGACACCCAGATACATATGTACCAAATTCAGTTTAAATCTGGAGAAAACCGTTCGAACGCTTTGCTATATATGCTAAAATTTCTATTGGCATAAATATGATGTATCAAATTTAAAAAGTAGTCTTTTAATTTTGTTTTTGTTGAAAGGAATAAGAGAACCATTACCGAGGTGAAGCAAACCTTCTACTTTTTATTCTTAGATGATCAATTATTTAAGAAAAAATTTCAGCGATTTGTTCAAATAAAGAATTACACATCTCATCTCATACAGGAGATGAAACTAATTTCAAGCTTGAGATACAATGAAATATTAACTTTAAAAACAAGCATCTGATTCAAAATTCATAAAATAGTTGTTTCCTTGTGTTCTATCTTTAACAATTTCTTAAATTGAATAAAATTTTCACCAGAAAATGGATAATAAATTGATAACATAAAGCGCAATAAGTGAATCCTTACTAATGCATTTAAAAGAAAACAAAACAAAAAATATAGCGAAAATTAAGCATAAATTTTAAAAATTATGAATTACTCTAATGACTGGTTCTAGCGAAATGATTTCTTAGCAAAACATGTTTTTCATTTTTTTTTCTTTATTTGCTTAAATACGTTTTAATCTTATAAATCTACAAACGCTTATGGTCTCGTAAGTATTTTACACATTCACTTAAAGCAAAAAATTATATTTGATTTTGACAAATTCTTGAGTTCCGTTGAAATTCTTTTTATGTTAAATATTGAATTGAATTGAAATTTATTCACTTATCAATATCTCATTCCGTAGCCCCAAGCGAAGAATATGCTAAAATGTCATCGACGAATTGAATCTTATTGAAATACACATCTAGATAAAAAATATTAATCACGATAAAGAATTAGGAAAGCTCAAAGGAAAATGTAAAATTTTCTTTTTTTTTCTTACTTTTTTAAATAGTAAACCTAAATAAACTCATTTTATAATTAAATAGGCTCATTTCCACTTTTATATGCTCGTATTCATGCGCTTCACTTTTATTTTAATTTTCGCATTTATATTACATTCACAGCTAATCTACGATTAAGAAATAATGAATATTTCATTACTCGAAACTATCAAAATTCATGATGTGTAACAATTTACGTAATAACATCGTATTACTTGTTTTGAATATGAAATTTCCCTTGAGATTAAAAGCAAAAACATTAGTTCTCTTCAAAATTTTGATTTTTCAGAAAATATTTTTGGTCTTAACAAAGCAAATAAAACATAGACGAACTTTGTTTGTATTCGTCTTATAGCCGGAAAACCATTTTTAGCGAAATTAATTTTGAACATTTTTATTTCGCAGAAATTTAAGAATTGAAAGGATTTATTCAGCAATCGAAATCAATTTGAATAATATTTATTCATCTCTCGAAAGTCATTGAATTTGAATGTTATTTTCACAACAATTGTACTCGAGATTGAAAACTGAACAGAAAACAGAAAAATCAATGAAATTTAGTTTCAAAATTGAACAAATGCTTTTTCAATTGAAAAATTTTATTTATAAATTCATTTCTCATTTAAAACTTTTTTCAAAAACTTTTCCTAGCTGTTTTGGAGACTCAACAAGCTAAACAAAATTAATTAATTAATTAATTAGTCACGAAAGCGTTAATTTTCGAGAACAAAGTGCGTCGTTTATTTCTTTCGCATTTACTTCAATGATTTCTAATTGAGTTTAGTTTTTTAACAAAGAAAGCGCATTAATTGAATTTATAATTTAATTTTTGAAATTCACTCTTAATTTCAATGTTTGCTTTTCATGTTTTAATTTCTCTTAATTATTTTCGAGCGAAAAATTTCTCGGATCAAATGCGTGAAGTTCATTTGAGTAGGTCATTTAGTCTAAATTTATTATTCATTAGCTTTGCTCAACTCGCGAATAATCGTAAATATTTTATGAATTTAGCTTATTTGAGTGAGAATAAATGTCACTGCTTTCATTCTTAAAAGTGAAATCAATAAAATCTCTTCAAATCGTCGCTCTTCTAGCCTTAATGCGTTCTCATAAATTAAGTTATTTTTATTTTTAAACAGAGTAACATGAAAAATGAAAACAAGATTAAAATCAACGTACAAGACGTAATCATTTTAAATCATCCACTAGCTAAACAAAAGATAAAATGGGCCAAACGAAGCGATAAATTTTGTCCAAAATAAACTCACTTCATCACTGTCTCCTTACAGGTCATATCAGATTCTATAGAATACAACGAGTTGATCTATTTTCTCAAAACAACTAAATTAATTTAAAATGCACAGAATTTTTTTTTTTAATATCATGATTTCTGTTTTCAAATTCCCATTTTTTTATGCAAGATGAATTGACTTTTAATTTTTATCGACTTTCTGCATTTTAACCTTTCAAACTAAAGCTGGTTTCAGACGAATTTAATAATTGAAAAAACTTTTTAGAATTACCTTTCAAACGAATTAATTTTTAAAAAAGAGTTTTCTATTCATATAATCCACTCATTTTTATCTTATACTTTGCTGGCTCTTTTTGTTCAAAAAAACGAGTGAAGTAAAAGAAAAAAATTTTTACTTTTGTATGAACAAAATCTGATTCAAAGTTAGTTTGTAAAAACTTGTGAAAATCTAACTGAATCTCATAAAAAAAGTTGCATGAAATGAAAATAGTGAAATAAATTTTTATTTTGAATTTTTTTTTTTCAATTTTCCTTATTTCTAGTTCGCTAAACTTTATTTTATTTCAAAATTCTCTTCTGATATTCTTGTCTTACCTTAAACTGGCGGATATTAAAATAAGTAAATTCGTTTTCTCTTAACGTTTAGGAAAGTATTCAAAAATTTTTTATTAAAAAAAGAAGAAGTTTCTATTCTAAAAATTTGATTTATAAAATTGAGTTTGTGAACTTTCTAAATTAACTTTTTAAAAATTACTTTTTGCTGTTAATACAATGAAATTATTGTGTCTTACTAAATTTTTCACAAATTTCTTTTATCTTAAAACAACCGAAAATAGCTTCTCATTTAATCTTACTTGCACTCAGATAAAAAATAAAAAAATACACTAAAAATAAAAAATTATTTAAGCAGCACTTAATTTTTTGCTTAAATAATCATCATTGAAGTTAGAGCATAAAACATCCAAATTTAACGCTTTGCGAGATTTTCAAAAGACGCATTTTGTCAATACATAAAAACACGCGCTATATAAATAAACTTCGTTTCTGTTTACCCATTTGTGTTCCAAAAAACCTTTCGCTTTACTTAAAATATGTGCTTTACAGTAATAGCAAAAAAAGAGTGAAAGAACGAATGTACAGCTGCATTTATGTAGAAATGTGCCTATTTGTTAACAATGAATGTTCAAGTAAAAAAATTGTTTAAAAATGTCGTTTCTATGCGAAATAGTTTAAAATGAAATTCGTTGAAAATTCTTTCGAAAATACAAGTGAATTTTAGGCAAAACGAAAAAAAAATCTGCGCAAAAGTTTAGTTCAAAGCCAAATATTGGATTTAACATATTTACTAGAACTGACTTTTTAATGCTTTTTCGCTGCTTCGCCTGCATAAAAAAGCAGACATTCTCTTCTTTCATTAGAGCAAATTCATCTTTTGCTGTGTCATTCACGGCACGTACGAAATACCTTTTCCGTTATAATATAATCAATATGATAGAAGCTAGCTGTTCATGTTTAACAACACATGTAGTATGTTTAGTGTTACAGCAATCGATTTATTTATCAGTCGCTTTAATAAATTCGATTTTTGAAAGAGTGCCGAACAGCAAAAATTTTTCAATTTTATTGTACGATTTTAGTGCAACTCGCGATAAACCATGTTTACAGATAGGGCGATGGCTTTTCTTTTACATCGAATCCCGGATTCCGTAATGAATGAAAGAATTGAATTTGTCATCTCTTTTTGGCTTTATTTCCTTATTTGATTTCGTTCTCTTACTTTTTATCACAATTGACGTGATGTTTTGTTTCCTGCCTCATCTACCTCTAAACAATGCACCGATAAATAAGCAATGAAGCAAATCAATTAATTATCGAACTCTATTCATTGAACTCCTCTTTCTTTATCACCTTTTCCTTTCTATTTGCATCATTTTCATTAGACGCATAAAAAGTGACAATGCAAAGATAGCAGTGTGCATATCTACGTGTTTTTGTATTTGTATAAGGTGTACGTACGATGTGAGCGAGAGAAGATGAAACGAACGCTTCTAGTAAATGCGCATGAAACTGACTATATCGATCAAAAAAGAATTTGTACGTGTGCTTGACTTTTGCTTCTTGGCGTTCAGTGCAACAACAACGTGAATGTGTTAGTTTTTATCGTTCGCTTATTCGCTTCAATTCGTTGATTCAGAAAAGAGTTTAGTGAAAAAATCGGACTGCTTAAAAATTAATTTCTAAAATTGCTTTTCGATCGCGATTAATTTCGAATGCAGATTGTTTAATTTCGGCGAATGACGAGATAATTATCATCATTTTGCATTCAGCTCTTTCTCACGTTTCTTTGCTTGAAGCGAAGAAAGCTTCTTTGAAATGAATTACTTTTTGCCTCTTTCTATCTGAAAGTGCGCTTTCGAAGAGAATATTATGTTTATATCGCTCGCAATATTTTGCATTTGGCTCAAAAATGTGATCATTGCGAAAATGAGTAAAACGAACAACAATAGCAACAGCGGTAAAGATGAATGCGTGAAACCGTCATCATTTCCGACTTCGATATCATCACATTTAACTAGCAAACAACGGCGAATGAGATTGACGACCTCTCGTTCTTCTTCCGCTTCATTTGTTCCTCAGCAATCATCGTCGCTTGCATCATCTTCTCACACTCAATCGTCGCATAGGTTTTCGTATCCTTCTGGTTTGAGAGCTGCCAACTTTTTACGAATCGGACCACGTTTAACGCGAGATAAGTCTACTTCGAGGTACTTCTAAAACCGCTAAAAATATTCTTTCTCGAGTTCAAAAAATGCCGAAAATATATTCAACGAGGGCCGAATACGACAAAAATTTTTTTTCCGTTTCTCAATAGACCCCAATGCGTACATTTTTGTGGTATTTGCATTTCATACTCTCTAGCTACTTGTCAAATAAACAGCGATCATTAGTGTTATGACTCCATTTTTGTCACCCATCAATTTCATGCGTGCAATTTTCATATACGCTTTCTTTATTGGTGTACACTTTGTTCATTTAGAAACAAAGCGAAAACAATGCAAAAGCATGGAGAAAGATTTTCTTTTTAAGTGAACGGAGTGTACACTCGTGTCGGAAAAGACTTTTGCTTTATTGCCTTGCAGCAAAGCAAGTTTTAAGTGAGATGAAATATTTTTTAACGCAACTGTCCTTTCACGAATTTTTTATTTATTTTTAAATTTTAACTTCATAAGCAGCATTTTCACGTATATGCAGCACTTTGTGTATACATTACATTTGAAAAGTACACACACATACCTCGTTCTCATTTCCCATTTTCTGGCTTCATATTTTCGCGTTTACAACACATTTAGAAAATGTTTTTTTCTGATCGCCGTCATTTTAATGTTCAGCAAAAGCTACGATTTAAAAAATCAAAAAAGCAAATTAATTTCCGCTCTTTTTTAATATTTACCCACTCGAGTGAAAAACACGCATTCATTCTTTACTTTGCATGTTTAAACAAAGCCCGTGTATTTGAAATGCAAACTATGTAAAATTTTTTAAATTCTAACTTCGTCAAATAATTAAACATTGATTTTAAAATTTTGAATCCGCCATAATATTTTATATTGTTTTCAATTTTATTTTAATTTATTTTCAATACAATGTTTAAAATACATTTGCATTCACAATTTACAAATGTTAAAAATCAAATTTTCATTTATTTTAGTTTTCTCTGACACTTTCGCTTTTAACAATTATCGCGTTTGACGTTGAAAATCTCTAAATATCTCAAATCCGTGTACAATGATATCTGAAATTGCGTATATCCTGCTAATACAACGTTTTGCTCTCACGATCGTTTAATTTTATTTCGTTCTAAATATGATCGTGATTAAAAGCAGCTTTCGTTTCGATTTCATTATTTTATGCTCTACACAGTTTTTTATTTTATTTCACGATGAAAAATTAAACGCTGCTCGCAAGTGGCACACAAGTTTTTTCTTTTCGTTTAAATATTTCATTCGAAATGCAATTTCTTAAAATTCATTTTTGATTTCATATTAACTTTGGCATTTAAAAAAAATGTCCATTTTCAACCTGTGAAAGTTTTTCTCTTTTTCTCTCAGTTTTAACATTGTGTCAAAAATTCGCGAAACATAAATGTCAAAAAATGTGAAATGTTTATGACAGTTAAGCTTATTCCTGAAAGAGAGACACAGTCATAGGAATTTTTTATTCAATTTTACTGAGTTCATTTAGTGTTTTTGCTTCTTTGCCACAAATCTCATGTTTTTTCAAATATGTTCATACCTCGAATCAATTATTATAGAGAAAGGTGAGCGACAGACTTCATAAATCATTATTTACTT
>NCKU01005235.1:0-10500 GCA_003675995.1 Dinothrombium tinctorium
TTATTTTCATCTTGAACAATCGTTTGCATGTTGATAAATTTTTTTTTAATTTTTTATCTAATTTCATTGTAATTTACTAACGCTGCTTTTCGCTCAACTTAATTAACTGTTGTCTTTAGCAGTGTTTCGAAAATATAACCAAACAGAGGTACTGTCGAATCGAAAATAAAATGTTTCGATTGTCGAGAGTGAGCTTAACTGCAAACGAAACGCTTAATTCTTTGTGCTGTTTTGTAATTAAGTTCACTTTTCGATATTCGAAACATTATTTTGAATCGGTAGTATAGATATATCAGCTAATGGCAAAATATCACCTAATAAATGGCTCCTAAAGCGGCTCATAAGAATTTGAATGCCTTAGATTTTACGTTCCAAGTGACTCGAAGCAAGTCGTTGAGCCAAATGGTTTTATTGATAATGCACAGAGAACGGAAAATATTCTGTTACATAAAAAATTATTTTATTGCATAAAACTTTACTTAAAATGCACAAAATATGTTTTTACCGTCAAATTATAAAAATAGTTTTTTTTTGTGAAAACTCATTGATTGACAAATAATAATTTTTAATTACTTATAAAACCATCATTTAATTGAGTTTTATATTTAAAATTTTATGCTATCTATCCAAAATAAACTCTTTTATGTTGTGTGTAATTATTCATGCGGTGATATTTATTTGTCCAGAGACTGGTCATAGTACAGTTGATTAATAGGCCATTAAATAGATTTTTAAATAGATTGAATAGTGTTTTTGAATTTTTGAGGGCACGCATTTGAGTGTACACAGGCCGGAAAAAAAACAAACCACAATCAATTTCGGCAGACACGTGAAAACAGCATTTTCTGAAACTAACTGAGATCAATGCAATTGAAAGCAAGTCAATACAATAACTGATTGCACGCTTGTATTTCAGCAGTAAACAATGTAAAGCAGAAGCGATAAAGCTGTACTCACGTGTCCGCCGAAATTGAAGGTGGCTCTTTTTTGTCTTCCAGTGTATTTAAATAGCTAAACCACTAACATTTTAGCACGTTAATTTAAACAATTTTTGGAATAAGTAAAAAAATGAAATTACGAAAAACTGAAATTTTTATTATTAAAGTTTATTTGAAATTATATTTTTCAAGCAAAAATGTATTAATATTTTTAATTTTATAATTCATAAAAACATTTTCTAATATTGAATTTAAAATTGAAAATTTCTGCGACGATTCGAATACTGGTTTGACGTCGCTTGCTCACAAGAGAATGCGATTAAGCGAAAATCGATGTATCCACAAAAAGAATTAAATTTAAACCTTTTTTTAAAGTGAAGCATAATTATTAAATTTGAAGTAAATGAAAAGAAAATGATATTTCTCAAACTTCTACTAAGCTTTTTATTTCTTATTTTAATCTTTTTTGTTAAGTTTTTGACCAAAATAATTTACCATTTACCATTAAAATAAAAAGAATGTCTAAATTCCTTCTTCTATGTATAATTTTAAAATATTAAACATTGATAGAAATGTTTTATGTTTAAACATTAGAATATCATAATAACAATAAAAAAGGACAATTCTATGCTCAAAAGCTGATGTTTGATTTAAAATAAATCCGAGGGTGAGTGAAAACAGTGAAAAAGTATCAAAAAGTGCTTTGAGCAAGTTGTAAATGAAAATGTGAAAGTAAAATTAATTGTTCTCTTACAAGAGTAAGTGTCAAAATTTCACGATATTATGAACACACAATTTTTCATTGCTCATTGATTATCTATTTTTGTAATTTTCGAAAATGCAAAAAACCAGATAATCGAAAAATGTTTTTACAAAAGTCACGCAAAATAAAATCTATCCAAACTAAGCTTGAATAGAAACAAAATAAAAAATTTTTACAATTTTTATCAATATTTTTTCAAAAACTTTAGTCCACTTTTCTTATAACTTTTCCCTGATTTTAAAATTGTTTTTTTTTAGAAATGATTTCAAATCTTGCCATTTAAATTAAAGTGTTTTTGAAAAAATATTCAATAAAATAAAAGAATTTTTAATATGCCTCTCAGTAGGGATGCAAACAAAACAAAGTTTTATATGAAATCAAAATTATTTTATTTTTCAAATTCAATGGTTTTTAAACATCAAAATTTCCCTAGAATGAGCCAAATTTTTTTTTTTTTTTAAAAAGAATAACTCAATTTTTATCATTTTTTTTTTGTATGCAATATACTTTTCAAACAAAGCTCGATCAATAGAAGAGCGAAAGTGAAGGTTTAATTTATCATCGAATTCATTTTGAAATGATCACCGCAGCTCACGAGAGCTCAATATTCTCTGTGCAAGCTCATTTTGAACATGTTTTAGTTTATTTCTTTTTCAATTGACTAGTCTTTCGAAATAATGCTTGATTGCATTCATACCTGATATAATTTATGAATGTTTCACTTATGATAACATTTTCTCTAACCAAGTTTTTTTGTATTATTTATTTTAGCATGAAAGTTTGAACAAAGCTCATTTAAATTTCTTTACTATTTGATGATTTAAGAGCATAAGTTCAAAAACTTCTGCAAAAGAAGTTGTTTGTTGATTATTACAACTTAAAAAAAAATCAATCCGTAGAATATTGATTCAGTTCTGAATCTTACTTTTCGCTTTCATATAAGACTTATTGAGTTTTTTGAACATTCATTTAATTTCTAGACAAAGGTAACCATTTGAAACAATTATGATATTAACAGGACGCATGATATGCTCTACTATGAAAAGCAATAGGAGCATGATTCGGAAAAAAAGCTCAAATCTATAAAAAATCAAATTATTAAAGTTGAAGTGTCAATCATAGAACTTTTAGATTAACTTTTAACCAAATTCAAATTGATTACAAAGCACGAGATGTAATAACATCAGTTTGAATAATATCAGTATTGTTTGTATGAATTCTTCAAAAGTTTATGCCGATTTTTAATTTCGAGAAATTATTTTAAAATTGCCAACTAAGATGGTAAAAAATTTTTAAAATTATTTCGGCTTTCGTATGTTTCAGATTTTAATATTGTTAATAAAACACTTATGGGAAAAATAAAAATGTCAACTGTCTTCACTTTACGTGGAGATCGTGGAGAACCACCTGCGATCCACTATAATGAGGAACAAGCATTTTGTTTAATTTTTCTAGCCTAAAAAAGGCATATAGATTTCACCCTCTATATCAAACTTTTTAAAATATGAATTTTTTAATAAATTTGGCCATTAGCCTATGATTAAAATGCAGTTTTGCCATTTAATGAATTTGACAGCAATAAATTGAGTCCCTTTATTTGGATTATGTATTAGAAAAGCAAGAAAAGAATAATAACTTAAATGCCTTAGTATTCTTGTTAAAGTTGTTTTATAATATTGAGCCCAGCATTATTACTATATATTGACAAACAGATTTAATAAAGTGATACTTGGTGATTTCGAGCAAATTCAGATGGTAACAACTTTAAGAAAAATGAAAGCTTAAGTTTTAAACCGCCCACTCTCAGCTACATCGAAAATGATATGCAAATATTGGTTATTGAAAATGAAATGTAAATATTAATTTTAATAACAACATATAATTATAATTGATTGTTCACAAAAAATCGATATAAAGCTCTAAAGAGATCTAAGCAAATTAATGAAACATTTAATGAGTGATAATGCGGGATAATTTTCGGTTATGCTCTTCAGAAAATGAAAACATTTTTGATCTCGAAAATTTTGTCAATTTCCGATAAAATATTATCTAGTTAGATAAAAAAGTACTGCTCAGAATTATAAAGCCTACTCGATTCTAGTTTAGAAAAATACTTTTTGGAGTTTCGTCCAAAAATTCCTGAAAAATTCTGGTCTAACACAAACTTTGAAGAAATTTAAAATCGAAAACTTTCACGCATTGTTTGATCGAGAGAAAGATTCATTGGAAGATGTTTAAGAACAAAAGTGTAGAAAAAAAGCTTTTAAAAGAGAAGTTTCACTCCAATTCACTTCAAAGTTTGAAGTGATTTAAGAGCATCGCTTAGCAAAGTTTAAAGGGCGTAAGAAATTGAGCAGAAAAAATAATTTTTCATCTTTTTCAGAAATGTGTGAAGTGGAAGCAATCAGAATATGAAAGTGTTATTTATTCTTATAAATGATCAAATGATCAAACGTGAAGCAATGGGCATTCGTTTTAGTAATAAACGAGAAAATTTTCTTTGGAGGTGTGTACGTACAAAAATTTCTGTTGTGGAACCGAACTTTTTCTGTTGTCGACCTGAGCGTTCACAACTTTTTCATTTGCAAGATGTTCTGTTACGGAAAAGCTTTTATACAACTTCTCCATATTTTCTCTCTAAAGAACTCGATCAATGTACAGCTCCTAAGAGAATGTTTTGCTACCTTATCAATAAAAAAGCCACTCTATGAAATGTAAATTACCACAAAACATTTTGCAGGAGAAAGTATAAGCAATGAGGCGAACGCATAAACGATATAAAGCTAATAATTTTAGGAATTGAAAACTGCTTATAGACGAATTGAAGTGTCGATTTCGAGCAGACGAATAGAATCAATACGAAAAGTATTGAAGGCAGTAAAAATAATCTGTGTTTGTACTATGTTTGCATTCGTTCGACACTAAAAGGTAAATACCACACTTGACTCGAAGCAGAAAGTAGCAGTTTAATAATGCGGTGTTCACTTTTTCGAGCATTGTGTAAACAACAAACAATACATTGAAAGCAATCACTTTTAAATTATTTTCACAGTCATCTCTTCTTCGCTTATCAAATGTTCGCTTTATTGAAAAGTGTCACTAAAATTTCAAGTGAACATTTTCACTTTGAAAGCGTTTTAAGGTGATATTGAAAAAAGCTTAACTATATAAGCACATAGAGTAGTTCGCTTTTCATTTAATTTTTTGTTCTTTTGAAGCGAAATCGATTAAAAGCTTAAAATCACAGAGAGATGAAATGTATAGAAAGTAAATGAAGTCAAAAGTTGTGGCTGAATCTGTCAATTCAATTTACGCGAAAAGCGAAATTGTTGCTTTTTCATTTCGAAATGAATGAGAAATTATTTGACTTGTATTATGTGCTCAAATAAGTTCACATAAGTTCATAGAAGAATAAAAATCGAAACTTGACCTAAAATTTGTCTTCCGAGCATTTCACACACAACATTTACATTATTTTTGTATGAAAGAAACGTGCGTTTTTTTAGTGTGATAGCTTATTTCACTTTTTCCATAAGCTGCATGTTGATGTGTTTAAGTGCTTTTCGAAAAAAGTAATTCATTGCGTTTCGAGCTCGAAACGAAGCACACAGTTTACTAAAATAAGATATGAAATTAAAAATGAAAAAAAATCAATAGAAGCGATTGTTATATGAAAAAGCACAGTGTGTAAAATTTGTGAATACGAAATGCATTTACAATATTGAAACGTGTAAAATGCGAAGCAGAAAAGAAGCTTTTAGATCGCTCGCCAAAATTAGAAAGTAAAACGCACGAATATTGATTTTTCTTGCCTCTTCGCTCTCCATTTCTTTTTCCTCTTTTCTTTACCTTTTCGCACAACATTTCGAAAAATCGCATTCAGATTGTTACTTGTTGCTGTTTGGCATTTTCTTCACAAAAGCAAACTTCTTGCTTTTCATAGCATTTGCTGAATATCGCAATTTTTTTTTCAATTCCAAAGAAAATCTTTTCTAAGTTTAAAGAATCTAAAAACGTATTTGATTTCTATTTCTTTCGTTTTGATTTATTACAAAGTATTTAATATAATAGGATTGCATAAAAGCTCTCGATTCGTGAATGTATTCAATTCTTGTCGGTCAAATAAAAACAATTTCATCATAACAGATTTAAAAAGCTTCGATTAACTAAGAATTTCTACGAATTTTTTCAAACAATCTATGTCATTTATTTCTATTTTTAGTTTGTTATAACTAAACCATCATTTTTTCTCTGTTTTGTTGAAAAAATCATCAAAATTTGGTAATTTTCTGGTGTTTTTTTTAAATCATTGAATTAACATTGTTCGATCTTCAAAACTTCAACTGTGAAAAAATTATAAGCAAAGAAAAAAATTAAAAGTGTAAATTTTTGCAAGGAAAAGAAGATTTTTAATTATATAGAATTTATGTATTTTATGTGTATTTTTTAATTTTTTTAATTAGATTTATTTGTGTAGATTTTTCATCGACGTAAATTCCTAATTTCTATTTCCTAAAGAAACAAAAACACAATTTTCTAACAGCTTAAAATAAGAGCTTTAAATCTCTTCGCTTAACAAGCAGAGTATTATTAAGTAAAACAGAAACATGTCTCAGCCAATTCTGACAACTTACAAGTTAGTTACTTTGTTAGATTGAGGTGGTCAACTCATTTTTTATCTTTCCTATTTACTTTTTCGCAAGAGGATTTGCTCAAATATTTAAGCTTTTCGTTTTAATATAGCTCTTAATCGAAAATCTGCGAAAAGAAACAGAGCTTTGGTTTAGAGTCTTTGATCAAGATATTTTAACAGACGAATGATTAAGGCACGAAAAAAAAATTTGCTCTGATTTAAGCGCTGGTCACTACATAGATAAATATCAGGCAAACGAAAAACCGTGCCTACCATTCTATTCTTGTTTTACAATTGCTTAAAAGTGTATCTCTCAGTGTACGCCCTATACACGGGCAGACTCCATTTAAGACTTATTTTATTCTCCTTATTGTTTATTCAAAGCGCTAAACTTCATGGTGAAAATCGATGCGTTTCTTTAGTTTGAAATATCATTTTAAAAGCTATTGAGGTCACCATTTTTGCATACACTTTTATTTTATTTTTGAAAATAGTTCTCAAATTTGAGCTTCGAAATCTTCCCTGCTTAATGAGCGTTAATTGTTTGTTAGCATTGTGTTGTTGCTGTTATTATATGTTGCGAATTGTTTTATATGAAAGTATTAAACACATTCAGCACATGTTAAAAGTAAAAAATGGAAAATAAAAATTTTTGGTGAAGCTGCTTTTTTGAAAATTATCAGAATTTTAGGAAAGAATTTTTCTTTAATTTGTTCTTATTTCGAGAACTTTTATCGCTAAATTCTCAATTTAATATATGCGAAGAAAAAAAGCTTTAAACGCGTGTTTAAAATTTTTGTGGCTGCTCGTCGCCAAGATTCAGAAAAGAACGAATTCTTCAATGTAAAATAGGAAAAAAGTGTAGATTGATTCAAACTCAATGAGCGAGCCATTAGCGATATGAAATTCACTGTTGTAACCATTGTTTTTGCGGTTAGTTTTCGCTAAAACACATTTATTACAAGCATATATTTCTCAAAGCAAATATTATATTTGCAACACATTATTATAGTTGAATGCATTTTAGCATTGCGCAAAATGAAGCTACACCGGTGCCGTGCAAAAGCTATGAGACCAGGCAAACGCAGAACACCGCTGGTAACCGACAAAACCCAAACATATTAGTTATAGCATTGTAAAGACAGCAATGCTTCAGAACTGAGAACAACGAGTTCAAATAGAAGAGTGAGTTGAGTAAACGCGAACGAGTGAGCTTACTGTGAAGCATTCGTCTACTTGATGTAATTCAAATTCGATTCCATTTTTTTCTCACATCTCCACTTTCGATGCTTTTCTTCCTTGATTGCGCTGAAAGTACGAAACTTAATTCAACAGTGTTGAAAACTGTGTATGGCAATTTATTAGTATTTGCGCGCTAGAGAAGTGAATAATTATCGCAATTTAACAAGTAAGTCATACACCTAATTTTTGCTTCTATGTAAAATGCAAAACATTCTTTTTTACTTGATTCTTCGTACTTTTTTTGCATAAATAAATTGAAACAGAAATAGAAACCACTTATAAACATTTGAATATTTCAACGGCAGAATCAACAGCATTGAAAAACCAGAAGCGAAATTGAAAAGTGAAAATTCTTTTGAATTCGTCTGTGTTTTTCAGAAAAGTAAATGCAGAAGTTGCCTCTTTTTTGCACTCAAACTCATTTTTAAAATGAAAATCTGCTTTTTGAATGTAAGAAACGTTTTCTTTCCGTTTTGAAGAAAAAAAAATTGCGAAAAATGTTTTGTTTTCTAAATTTCAAATCTTTTTTGTGGAAATTGAATCTTCGAAATGTTTAGAAATATTAAAAATATTCCGATAGTATAATCATAGAATTTAAATTTTAAGCAATTGCACGAATTTTATGATAGTAAAATTATAAAATATTTATGATATTAAAATTCAACTCTCATATTCTCTTTATTTTTGGTTTTTTTCGAAAAGTTTTCGCATTCAGTTTGTTACTTATTCGGAGAGGGTTTTTACATTTTTACTGAAGAGATCGATATAGACACTTTTCTCGCTGCGAAAAATTACAAAAATAATAAAAATTTTTTATTACAAATGCTATTTAAAATTATAATGATAATCAATAAAATTTATAAAAGAAAAATCTTGAAAATACATGCTGAATGCAAATCAAACGAATTTTTTATTTAATTGGTTTCCATTTCGGATTATTTTCAATTTTATTATTATTATTATTATTATTATTAAATATTTAAATATCAAAATTTTCTTTGCTGTTATTCAGTCAACTGCCCTTTAACTCTATTAAAATTGTTTTAGTCTCGTTTTTCACTCTTCTCCAGATAGGCTAACATAAGTGCTGGACCTTAACGTTTATAGTTCAGTTTCTTCAAGAAGCATAATACCGCTATAGATTAGATTAGATCGGATTTTTTTTTAAAAAAAAGCTAAAGGCGTTTTTTGACTAGTTCACTTCATATTAAAATTAGTCGACTTTAAATGTTGTAGCTTATTTTTGTTTATTGGCATTTTTATTTACATGCATTTATGATTCATGTTGTTATTTTACTAATAAATGTATTTAAGATGAGTCTATTTAAAGCTGTCACTATCATGCTTTTTAAAATTTAATGCGAAAATTCTGCTCAAAATTGAAAAAGAAATATTAAGAAAGTTTATTTTCCGTAAACCATTTCATAAGCTTTAGAAATTTTTAGAACACTCGCTCTGTGTTCATATCATTATATGGTTGCATTTTTAATTATAGAATGTTAATTAACCACGATATTTCGTAAAAGCCTTCAAGGTAGAAAATTTAAAATGATTTCAAAAAGTACATTTTAAGCGAATTCACTCGAAAATTTAATTTTGTTATTTTTTAATGTCACGAATTTTTTAATTTTTTTATTTTTATCAGATTAACAATAACAATATATTTACGCTAGCTCTTTTGAAAAGATATTATTCATATTTATTATTCAAAAGAATGCACAATGCGAACAGTTATGATATTTAAGCATTTTACCTTAACTCATAATGCGAAATGAGTTGAGTAAAAATCTTTTATATCGTAAATTCAAAAAGGAAAATAATTCGCTTTTGTAATTAAGATTTTTAATGAAACTTAAGTTAATTGAATTTTCGCCTTCGCTACATTTTTATTTTTGTTTTCGGTTCTGGTTACTTATGTAATAAAAATCAATCAAACTTAAGAAAAAAATCGCGATGGTCGTAAGTTAATTCCAATGTAGTTGAAAAATCTTCATCAATCGAGTCTCCGAGAAATCTTTTCATTGTTCCACTTATTCGTCAACATACGAAACGTTTGTTCATTATTCAAGTCCGAAGAGATTATTCCACTACCAAACGGTTCTTTCGACTCAAATTGACTATTCACTTATTTATCAATTGTCCGTACAATAATAAATCGACCATCGAGTGGTGTGTAAGAGATTTGAGTAATGAAAAAGCTTGCAACATATTTCATTGATCAAATGTTACTTCTTTATTTTTTTTTTTTTTGACGATTGAGCAGAAGATTTGTGTTTTCAATCGATTTAAAAGCACCAAAGCACCATAAATATAACCATAAGCACGAAAAAGTTGAAAGCTATACTCCGAAAATATTTAATTGAAGTTCAAGCGAAATTTTTGGGCGACTTTAAAAAAATTGAAAAATCAAAAATTGATTGTTATCAGGGTTTCTTTTTTTACCAAAAAAGTTACCTTAAAACAATCTTTTCAATTGTTATTGCGACACATTGAAAACAAACTTTTATATTTGATTCGTGAGTCCGTTTATAGCGTCTTTATGTTTATAACTTAAGTTATGGCTAAAGATTTTCATTTTTATGGGATTTTTTAATAATTAGGTTTTGAGCTGATAAACTAATTCCTAGTATTTTCATCTGCCCAAATCGTATTAACCTAAGATTCTGTTTAATTTATAATAATATTAATTGAGATTATGAACATTTAGTTCGTGTTCATACAAATCTAAATTACGAGATATAACCTGAGTTTTAAGCATAATGACGCCATTAATGGACTTAAGAATGGAATATAAAAGTTTTTTCAATGTATTGCTAAGAAGCAATGAAAGAGTTTCGGGTTTTTCTCACAATTTAGGTAAAAATTCAAATCTGGTATAAAGAAATTATCAGATTTTTCGCTGCACTCCCTCAAGTCGAGCATTG
>NCKU01005236.1:0-10500 GCA_003675995.1 Dinothrombium tinctorium
TGTACCTAATACAAAAGTATATCAACTTTTATCAACGTTTTTGAAATTTATTTTTGAAAATGAATTTAATATAAAAAAATGTTTAAGTTTTCCCTTTTTTAAATTATAGTAATAGAAGTGATTTCAAATTTGTGAATGAAAATAACGAAGTTTATTTATTCTTTTGATTCAATTAAAAATTTCCTAGCTCTAGATCAGCTTTCTAAATAATTTCCATAAATTAAAAAATAAAGTTTGCGTTATTAGTGTTATATTTATATTTCCTAGCAATCCAAACTGTTTTCCTTTTTATGAACAAAAATTTTTGAGAGAACAAAATTCGTGATAAGAAAAAATACAAACAGTTTAAGGCAGTTCATTTTATTCTAGGAATTGTATGAATGGCGTTCTTTTCAAAAACGATCTCCTTTCAAAATCTAAACAATCCTTTTCTTTCTTTTGTGGATGAATGGAAAGAAACGGATATTCGAACAGAGTTTATAAAAACCAGACATTGAAAAAAACTATAGAGGCTCAAAGATTCGCTCGAAGGAAATTTTATAATTTCTACTTTAGAATTCAGCTGTGGCTGTTTACCAATTTATATTTCGCAATGCCGACATTATTGTCAATTAATAGTTTATTATGAAAGAATTAATAATCAGTCATTTTAAAGTATGATTAATGAATATAATAATCATATATTCAAAAAGCATTGCAGTTGCTTTTCCTGTATCCTTTCCTTAACCTGTTTCCTTTAAGATTAGCTCTAGTTAGATTTTTATTGATGAGCGAAATTGGCAACAAATAGAAGTGAAATGATGAGCTTAAGTAAATGCTTAATTTCTCGCTCCTTTGTTCAAAAAAAAATTGAAACTAAACGTCAAATCAGCAGAATCGAGTTGATTTTACTTTTGTTTAGTGAGTGAAGCGAGCTTGTCGGCTCAATCAGTATAAATTCTTTACGTTTGTTCTCATGAAATGAACAATGAATTCAGCTCAGTGCTTATCTACATTCTAAATGCGAAAGTTTAAAATTTGTCTTTTCTTTTGCGTATAGAACAAAGCTTTTTACAAGATTTATTCTCAGCAAATTGATGGCAAAGAAAATTCAAACAGACTTTTTTGCACAGATGAATTCCAGTGAGTTTTTTCAACTTCAGGACACGTTTCTTTTTGCAATATTTTCGTGAGCGAGTCAAAATCAAACTTTCCTTAAAAAGCTTTTTAATCTCTAGGTTGAATCAATCGAAAGCAAAATCTCAGAAATGTACTTTATGAGGCATCTACATTCCCCTTTGCTTTCTTTATCAAATAAATTTTTTCTGTTCAATTGTCCTTATAAAAGAGATTTTTTTTTTTAAAGCAGTGCGAAAAATTGATTTTTGCTTTAAACTTGCTCTTATCATATACGAACTCGCTTCTTTTTTAGTAAAATGTTAGCTTATATATTTGAGATCATTTCTTGATTTTCATTTTCTCCATATTTAGAAACGCTTGCTTTGTTTTAGTGATCAAGAGCAAGAATAAGAATAAGAGTTGAAGCGAACTCTAAAGATTTGAAAAATGAAATTTGAACGGACATTTAAGTGGACTTTGATCTAAATAATAAGCTTCAAAGTATTCTTATGGCCGTTTATAGTCATTTTAGATACAATTCAAAATATATTAAGGTCAGTATTGCTGTTAAATTCAAAGTATAACACTAAGAAATAAAATTTTTATTGCTTTAGATCTTAACATTGCTAAAAATAACTCAAGTTTATGATACTTAAAATTGTATAACTTAAATTCAAAATCTGAAAAGAATACGCTCGCGAATTGTTTAATCTTTTTTGAAACATTTGACGATCATTTTCCATAAAATTAAAAATACATTTTACTTGAAATCTTTCTTGGGGCATATTCATTTAAGCGCGATTTTTGTTCGTACAAAGAGGGGAAAGTAATTTTCATTGTATTTTAATTCAACCAAATTTTTTGCTGGTTGGCAAAGAATTTTTCGCAATTAATTTTTTTTTTCGTTTCACAGCTCTACATGAAGAAAATTAATCTTGTTTCTGTTTGCTTGCTTTTTCAAGATTATAAAAGAAAAGCCTTAATTTTAAAAAAATTTATCGCTAAAAACGTTGTCTCGGGTTTCCATCTCTGCTTGTTGAAAAATTGATGAAATATGAGAAATCACAGTAATTGTATTTGTCTGGTTCTACTTTCAATGCTCCGTTTGGCGTTTTTAAAAGAAAAAAGTTATTTTATCGCCAAACATTAATTTAAAGTTTTTAACCTGCTCACTAGTGTTTATCTATGGAAACACCCAATCTAAACCATAAAGTTTTATTGAACAATATCGTTTCTGTTCGATTCTGTGATTGTAATGCTTTTTACAAAAATAATCTTCTTTTTAAAAATATTTTCTGTAAGTCTCATTTCGTGACATTTATTATAAATTCATAAATAAATTCAAATGATTCACTTTGAATTTGGATAGCTTTTTACAATGTTGTGCTTTTGTGAATTTCAACAATTTTTAAAAATTAATATTCATTAAGAAATATGTGAGAATATTAAAATATATCTATTTATGTATGAGTTCACTTTGATGTGATCAATACTACACACGGAGAATTAAATACTCTGTAAAACTCTATTTTGGGCACTTTTTATGTTGTGCTTTCTTGCAATCCTCGCTAACAAGTGTTTTAAAACCATTTGTCACATCAAATATGGATAAAAGATATTAAATTTAATTGTATTGAATTTATTCAAAACAATATTTTCAAATTATTATAACCGAGCCCTTAGAATTGCAAGAATATTGATTTGATTAATAAGATTTTATATTTACAAAAAGAAATGTGAATATGAAATGCTTTTACAATAAGAAAATATAAAATAATGAGCTTAAAAAATATTGTCTTTTAGCTCTTTATTCCATTAGGTTTATAAATCTTTAAAAAGTTGTTCGCATCAAGCAACGAAAACATTGAAGCAAAGCGAAAATAATGAAACATGCAAAAGTTTGAAGAAATTGCGCAACTGTTCATTTTGCATACTGTTTGTCTGCTTTAGCAATAGCTGAATTATTTATGCTTTTCTTTGTTGCAATGAGAAAAGAGTAAAGAAGTATGGCAAGAATTGCCTACCAGTTTCAATAAAAATAACTGATGACATTTGATAGAGATCTGCATATAGATCAAAAGTGATAATGAACATAGCATATGAGATTTTCGAAATACTATGCCGTCATGAGGTACAGGCCAAAATATGTCACTTGCGAAGCGATGAAGGGGACAAATTTGTTTTATTATGATTAGATTCAAAACTGCTATTAAGTTCATTTTATTAGAAAAAATAAACAAAATCTTGCTGTAAAGCTTGCATAATTCAAATGCCTTCGTGTAAAATTTACCCAACTGACTTGTATGGAAAAAGCTGAGAAACTTAAAATTATCAAACCAACATTATTTACTTCAATAAATCGCTTATTCCCTCAAGATCATTTAAGGTCGATCGAATAACTTTTGAGAAGAAAAAGCGAAAGGTTTTTGAATTGACCTTCAATTGACCCTGATGGGCAGAATAAGCGATTTAAATGAAGTGAAATGATTCTGGTTTGATGATTAAAGATATTTACGCTCTTTCTCTACCGGTCAATGGCGTAAATTTTACATAAGAGCAGTTGAATTATTTAAGATTTACAGCAAAATTTTGCTGATTTATTGTTAGCAAAAGAACATCATAAAAGTTTTCGAAACAGTAATAACAAAAATAATTCAAGTCTCACATATAACCCTAAGTGACCTCTTTTGGCCGGTAGCTCCTAACGGCATCTTCCTGCAAAGTGGAACCCTTTGAGACTTTTGATTTACAACTGATCTTTCATTTTGTCAAGAAAATTTTTACAAACATCACAGAGCTGCTGCTCTCATAGGTTTTTGGCATTCTCTTCTCATACAAATTAATCTAATCAATAGCAATCTAATCAAGCTCATATTTGTTGCAGATAGTTGATATTAATTTCACAATAATATCAAATTAAACAAAAGTTTAAAAAAATCCTTACTGTCAGCCGAGTGATATATTATAATCAGAGAGTTGAAAATCTTTCCATAGTTATATGCTAAGTTTATGAAATAGTTAAAAAACATTATTTACAATTTTTCTTCTTGAATTTAGCTTGAAGTTAGTTATGAAACCAAAATGAGTTTGCTCCATATGAATGAGGATATTATCTGGCTTTCACTGAACAACTAGTAAATTAGAGCTGAAAATCATCGAAATAAATGAACCCATTTCGAGCTTCATTTTATCCAAAGCTTTCTTAATATTTGCTACTAACTTGTTTCATTCATAAAAGTAAAAATCATTTTTTGTAAATTAACATAATTATAAATGAACATACATTTTCATTATTTTAAGTGTAAATTATTACTAACTCATTTGCTTTGCGAAAAGATCAAGAATTTTTTTGGCATTTTCACAATTCAACTGAAACTCAACAAACTGATAGAACTTCAGGCATTCATTAAGAATAAACTCTATCATCGGTACGAAAAATGTACCTGAAGAGAATTATTTGATTGCAAGCTTTTTAATTAAGTCTATAGCAAAAAATAAAAAATTGTATTTTCGATTGCGAGCTCAAATCTCAACAGATTTTCATTTTTTTTCGTCTCTTAAATAAACAGTTTTTGTAACTAGTCTTAAATAAAACAGTTTTGCAATGTTTGATAAAACGCAATTTATCGGTGAAATATAACTTCACAAGGAAAAATTTAAAGTAAATAATGGTCAATCACTATTTACCAAATTTTTGTTATATTTCAATTTAAAAACTAGCTGTGATTACAACATTCTTAAAAGTATACATTTTATGAAAGTTGGCAGCTTTGGATCTCTAGTGAATAAACAATAGATCATTAAGAAATTATTGAAAAGACCGCATCCTGGCATTATGCCTGTTTAACATATAAATCATTTACACAATGATTGAATTTTTGCGTAAATTAAAAACTCCAACTTGCTTAAATTATATTTTTTTAGTTGACATACTCAACTAGACAATGAAAAAATGACAGATTTGAAAATTGGCCAACAACGTTTATTAAAACGTGAAAAAACGTTTTTTCGTACACATAATGTATAAGAATTTTTCATTTTGCTTAATTATTGATATACTGCATCTGCTTAATTAGTTGCCGAAAAGATATTTGCAAACCAATTTTAGCAATACTTTAAGTGATATCATTTTCAAAAATTCATTAACTTTAATTATTTACAAATTTGCTTCAACTTTTGCTCTAACTTAAAAAAATCTTGATATTTAATAAAAATTTAATAGTTAATAAAAAGAAATTAATAATTAATCAACATATTAGTAGCATGAATCCATATTAAACATTAATTGAAAACATAAATAATTAGAGAGTGTGGAGCAACAAAAAATGAGATTGCTTTTCAAATTAAAATCAATACCTTGGAAATGTGAAACATCTTGCCCCTTGCCATGTTAAATGTGAATCGCAAAACTAATTATCTGAATAAAGCTATCGTTTATTTTATTATTTATATTAATGGTTTAAAACTTCAAAAGTTGAAATTTTCTATGATTACATGCAAAAAAAAATGTTAATGATTTTTTTTGTAATTTCGTTTACTTTCACTCATTTCGATAAATTCTTATCATAATTCAGCGAAAAACGTGTTCTTTAATGGCCTAAAATGCTTGCGGCTGTACGTTTTAAATGAATCTTCAAAGACTTAGAGCGCAAAAAGTCTTTAAAAATAATACATCAAAAGAATGGGTTCTATAAAAGAATAAGTGCAAATTTTTAAACAAAAAATACGATCATATATCTTCTTGCTTCAAACTCAATTATTTTTCTTGTGTAAATCTTTTGACATTTAAAAATGAACTTTTTTCACAATGTAATATCTTTATTAACAGAAAAGATTTGCGAAAATAATTGAAATTTTTCGCAAAGATGATGCATTTTAAGACCTGAGGCCCTTCATTTACCGATTTCGCGCTGAGAACGCAATAAATTTTCTGCCTGAAGTTATTTATTTTTGCTTCGTAACTTTAAACAACAGCATGTTGTATGCTTAAAAATATAATCAAAAATTGTTTGTGGAACGTGCACAAAAGTTTTAATTTTAAGAAGCGTTTGATTACGCACCATCAATTGAATACAATAGAATAATACAGAGTGAACAGAAAGTTTCGATTGGTATGGGCTTAAAAACGTCGTACAGCGCACAACGTCACGTAAAATTTGCTATTGTTACGTCATTTCGTGCATACTTCCGCCCAGTCCAAACTTTTTGTTCACCCTGTACTTTTCTGTGCGTATCATTTACAAAATAGGATCAAAACGTCGCGAAAAAATGTGATTTTAAAAACGTGATATTCATAAATTTTCTCAAAAGTATTTTTGCGAATTTCATTATGCATTCAAAGCGATCACTTAAAGCGAAGAAAATGTTGGCAACACCAGAAAAGAGTGTTTTAATAATATCCGACTTGAGGAAAGCATATCAAGCATCCGTAGAAACTGCGGAAATTAAGCTATTTAAAAAATCACCATTCGCGGCATAACAGTTTGATAATAGAATTGCTTTTCTTCACTTTTTTCACTGAAATTGTTTCTTTCTTTCACTTACAGGATCGATAAGCAATATTGATGACAACACATATAACTGTCCTGATGGATCGAATCCTGCCATCGAACAGAAAGTAATCTCAGGTGTGGTAGGCGCTGCATCAAGTGTCACTTCTATTCAAGTTGCGAATTTACTGCGTTTATTCAAAATTCCTCAGGTTCGTGCAACAAAGAAAAATAAACTCATTATCTTAACAGGAAAAGTTGGATTAGTTATTAATTCATGGGGAGAGCAATGCAATAATCTAATGGATCTGAGAACGGCTTGTTCTAACTTTTGCCTAAGTGTATATGCTAGAAGGAAGCCTTAAATCATTTTTTTTTTGTCAATATTGACTATTGGATGTAATGAAAAATTTTTAGGATTTTGATGAAAAAAGCAATTAAATCACTTTTAAAATTAAAACGTTTTTGAATCTTTCAAAACCTGAAAAGAGAAGAAAGCAATAACCTTAAACGTTTATTTATGGCGTTTTGATTGATGCAAATTGAATAAGCAAAGTAAAACTTCTTTTCTCGACTTACAGATAAGCTATTTTTCGACAAGCCCAGAATTGAGTAATAAACAACGCTTCGAATACTTTCTGCGAACTGTGCCATCGGACACGAATCAGGCCCAAGCAATGGTCGATATAATAAAATTGCTAAATTGGACATATGTTTCGGTTATATACGAAGAGTCTAATTACGGCGTGAAAGTAAGTTTAATAACTTGTAAAACTACCGAAATGTCTGCTGAAATTTGACAAATGCGTTGCGTTACGACATAAAAAGAGAGTAAGCAGTAAAAAAAAGATTGTCAAATAAAAAAGCACAGGAACATAAAGAAAAAAGCTATTACCGATAGGCAACATATCGTGTTCATGAAAGCAGAACGCGACATAAACGTTTACACCCAACATGCCTCGTTGGCCTAATCTTGGCTAATTATAAAAGTTTCAGCCTGCAACGCTGTTTAGTTCAAGGGTTAGTCGAACGAAAAATTTCTCTACTGGAGAAGAGATTGACAAAAAAATGTGCGACTTCAATTGCAAAATAAGCGAAGCTTCAAAAATGCCCTTTCCAGTTCTTTATTAATTTAAGTGCGCTTTCTTCGTCTTCAGGCATTTGAAGTTCTCGAAGAGCTTTTAATAAAGAATGGAATTTGTTTGGCTGTAAAAGAGAAGTTAACAAAAGACTCGGGAGTTGCTCAGGAATACTTCTACGACAATATCGTGATTAAATTGATGTCTAAATCGAGTGCTAAAGGTCTGTCGTTATTCTAATTATTTTTACTGATTCAATTAATGATTTACTCACAAACTTATTGTTAGTTTCCTTTCTACATATTTCATAACCTATTTCTCATTTATATTTCAGGTGTAGTAATATTCGGTTCTGATCAAGAAGTAGCGCAAGTTATGCGAGCGGTCAAGCGCAATAATGCAACTGGATATTTCACATGGATCGGTGAGCTTGTGTTTTGTGCAAATGCACACATTGTTTCCTTTCTTTAAAAGCGCGTTTTATTGAGATGAACTGAGCAACGATTTAATGTTGTTCCTTCCTATTTCAAACATCTTAAAACTTTCTTCTTTAAAATAAACGAATCTGTGTTTTCAGCCAAATTCATTGTTTACTCAAATTGTAGTAGGAAGATCCATTTTTGCTTCTCTTTTCTTGTTTCTTTTCGTTGTCTATCTATTATTTAAAGTCAAGGGAGCTGAATTCAATGCAAAAATCAATAAAGAAAACGAAAACTAAAGAGATTCTGAAACAAAACACAAAATTGGTCATTGTCAAGCTAAGAGTGAGAGCCATTAGGATTTATGTGCAACATATTGTAAATTTGAAAAGCGAAATATTGAAAATTGTATTTTTAAAGTATCGATTAAAAAGTATAGAACATTACTGATTTAGGAGTTTGAAATTTAAATAAGTCAATTTAAAATTATTATACTTTATAAAGAGTTTTTCAAAAGATGCTTTTATCTCTAAAAATCGTCATAATTGGAGATTTCAGAATTTTGACTTTCTTCAAAGTTAGATAATGAACACACTCTGGAGCTTCGAAAACTTCTGAAATCAGCCGAATTTCGATTGCTTTGTATAAACAATAGACTTTTTCATATTTCTTCCTTTGAATAAACAGAACATCATTTATTTTTGCTTCCTTTTCTTGCTTAAACACTGCACAACACCAATGGCTTATATTTGACTCTCATACTTTTTCGAATTCAAAAGAAATCGATTTATATTAGAAAATCGATTTACCGATAAAAAATGTAAGTAGCGCAATTGATTGTTGAATTGCAGAAAATGATTAAAATTGTGCGTTAAGAATTTTTCAACAATTCGAGAGAAAGAGTAGATTTTGACAATTTTAGCACTTAAGGCTTTTAGTAGACAATTTAATAGTTTTTTCACAAAACGCTTTTTCATTCATTTTGTATAAATTGAATACTTTTATGCAAAAAGGGGATATCGACTTTCTTTAAATAACTCCCGAATTCTTCAATCAAATTAAATGATTTTAAATTATGTCATTGTGAACACAATGTTTTGTCTAAATTAAGGATAGCACATCATGAAACAAATATTGATCAAAATATAAGCTCAAGATTTATTTAACGAAAGCCGATAGCTCCTTTTTGCATAAAAGTATTCAATTATCTTTTTATGAGTTTTAATTTTTTTTCTTCAAAAGCATTGATTTCAAATTTAAAACATGATATACAATATATATTCTGAACCTACTCAATGAATAGAGTCTATCGGCGATACGGCGAAAAAAGCGAAGCAAATCAGTTTTTTTAAACAACAGTAAAAGCGATGCGCGTTAAAAATGTAAAAATTTCTTAACTTACCATTGATAAAATCTAAAAAAAAACGATGAGATAGGATGAAAAGGTTTGATGAGTGCTCAGAACTGTCGTTTAACAAACGATGACTCGTGAACTATTCTTACAATACAAAACAAGTCACACTTAAATCACTTAAAGTGAGTTTTGAAAAATATTAAACAAAATGAACATTTCACTATGCGTTGAAATTCAACTGCTTGCAATCGCTTTTAAATGTGATAAGAAAACACCAAAACTATGTTTAATTTGCTGATCTTCGTTCGAACGGCGAGCAAACAAAATGCATAGTGGCAATACATTTTCTGAGGCAATAATGAATCTCCTGATGTAAGGTTGTTCACTACATTTCCAAAGAATCAAAGTTCGAATAATGTTGAAGTGTTTATTTTTTCTTCCGACATTTTTAAATTTATTTAAGAATTCTTTCTAATTTCTTTTTGTTCTTCCTAACACAAAATTAATTTAATTGACTTGTAATGAAATCGTCACATGAAAAAAGTGAAAAACTATTATTCACTCACTTAAACACACATTTTCTAATCACATCATTTGGATATACTAAAATCTGTTTGTTTAAACAAAATTGATAACTGTGCTGCTTGATTTTACTTTTGAATGCTTTTAATTTTGTCGCGAACGCTGGTCAAAATTGATGCGTTTCAGAGTGATAAGCAAGGATGTGAATCTCATGCACAAAATTTTACAAAATATGCATGCAAATATGCACAAAAAAATCTTAAAATATGCACAAGATAAGTTTAATTTCAAAATAAAACAGGAAATTCAAATGAAATTAAAAAAGAAAGCAAAATGTATTCACTGTTACAATTTGACACAACCATCATTTTTAAATTTTCAAAAGTAAACCTTTGTCTATTGTCTGAAAATAGAGATTTAAAGCGCGAAAAACTTCTCTCAACATCACAAGTAATAGGTGCGAGAGAAAATTTACTTATATCATCTGCTGTAAGCTGATTTTCTTTAAGCAAATCAACTGATTTTTGAACACCCGAGAG
>NCKU01005237.1:0-10497 GCA_003675995.1 Dinothrombium tinctorium
ACTAAATTTGCAGATGAAGACGCTGCTGCGTTAGAAACTGCTTTATATTTGGTGCTTAATCATTTACAAAAATCTCATCTTTTGAACATTTTCGATTCGTTGCAAATTTTATTCGTGAAACTTCAAAGCGAAAGTATTAATGATGCAAAATCATCTAACAAAAAGAAGAAACGAAAGGAAAATTTGTATAAAAATATGGTTAATTTTCGAAGGGTCGTTATGACGCCAACACGAATTGTATTTTTACCTAATCAACCATTCAAACAAACGCTTTTCTGTCACGGACCACCAGAAAATGCGAATGAAAATGATGATACATGTACGTTGTATCGAGCTGATTACACAATCAGAGCAGTCATAAGAAATGATGATTTCGAACTTTTGCCGTTCACTCTAAATCATAAAGCTATTCCGGGCTTACAGAAGCTGAGAGATTGGGAAAAAGAAAACAGCATTTCATTTAAGAACAGAATGCAACTTGAAAAATTAGAATCAAAAGATAAACTTGCGAATGAAATACAAGACAACTTTTTGAATAAATGTATCAAAGATCGGATTAAAGGATTAAAAATACAAAACAGAACGTATGAATACTTAGGAAGCTCAACAAGTCAATTGCGTAATTATGGACTCTATCTGTATGCTCGTGATTGCAAAAATGAAACTGCATCTGATATAAGGAAATCTTTGGGGAACATTAACGAGAGAAACGTTGCCAAATTCGTTGCTCGAGTTGGTCTCGCATTATCCGAAGTTCAATATTTTATCGATCTTTCAGAATTTGAGAAAAACGGTTCCAGAATCGTTAGGATGATTCCTGATATAAAAGGCGGACCAAATCAAGAATACATTTTTTCTGATGGAGTCGGCATGATATCCTTAACCTTAGCTACAAAAATTTATGAAAAATTAAAGCATACTCGGCTTATGGTAAACTTAGAAGGACCACCCTCTGCATTCCAAATACGGCTTGGTGGCTGTAAAGGATTACTGGTGATTAACCCACATCTAGAAGGACACCAAATTCTTATACGCGAGGAAAGTATGAGGAAGTATGACTCTGAAAATATGTCATTATTAGGTATTCTTAAAGTAAGCGGCATAAGTTCAGTGCACTTAAACAGACCATTTGTGACATTACTGGATCAATTGGGTGCTGATAGGAATTATATGTGTGAACTTCTCTCTGAAAATTTAAAACAATTGTCAAAGGCATTTGTTACAGAGGGAAAAGCGAAAAATATAATTCTGGATCACTCCAATTTACATCACGAGATTGATATATCATTGCTTGCTTATGCTGGTATTACTTTCCTCAACGAGCCATTTTTCCGCGAATGTCTCGAAGCAATAATCACAAACAATGTTCGATATCTTCGTGAAAAAGCCAGAATTAAAATACCTAGAGAATATGGAAGAACTATGTTCGGTGTTCTCGATGACATAAATGTCTATAATGAAAATCAATTGTCCAATAAAAGCGAAACACAAAGGTTTTTTCTGAGGGAGAATCAAGTTTTTATACAAATTAGCGATGCAAACAACCCTAAAGAAAAGAAAGTAATAACTGGTCCTGTAATGGTGACAAAATTTCCATGCATGCATCCAGGTGATATAAGAATATTTGAGGCATTTGACATTCCTGAATTACATCATATTGTCGATTGCATTGTATTTCCTGCTGTGGGAAAAAGACCACTTCCAGATCAAATGGCTGGATCAGATTTGGATGGGGATGAGTATGCTGTGGTCTGGAATTCGAAGCTTTTCACGTTTAAAAATTGTAAAGCAATGGACTATTCACCTGCGAAAGATGTTTCGAGCCGGAATCCGCTGTATTTAGATCGAGATGTTGAAGTCAGCGATATGATTGAATTTTACAATTACTACATTAAAAATTATTCGGTCGGACGTATAGCAAGTGCTCATCTGGCATGGGCAGATTCAAAAGAAAATGGAATTTTCGATCCAATCTGTATTAATTTAGCGAAAAAATATGCGGTTTCACTCGATTTTGCGAAAACAGGCATAAATGAGATTCTCGCCCAAGATGAAATTGTCCCGGCTTACCCCGATTTTATGGAGAAACATGCAATTAAAAATTTTTATATGTCTAAACGAATTTTAGGCGATTTATATCGCCAAATAAGATTGGTTGAACTTGGCTTAGTTGAAGATCTTCCCGTTCATAGTAAAACTTTTTGCAATCAGCTGCTTGTTCATAAAGATTGGAAACGCTATGAAGACTCGGCGGAAAGCGCGTACCAAAAGTACGCTTCCCTTATGAAGAATTTACAGAATCAATTTAAAATTGATTCTGAATCTGCTCTGATATTAGGATTTCCTGACAAATGGTCAAAATTGTGCATATCATGTGAGAAAACGCGTGAGTTAGGATATAAAGTTCAGCAACTTGTGAAAAATTTGTTCTCAATCATTCGACAAGACTTCGAAGAAGAATTCGATGAAAATAAAGCGAGAGATTTTCGGGAGGAAAAACTTGCAAAAGCAAGTGCGTATTACATGGTCACTTTTCATTCAAAAACTAAGATAAAATATTTTGGATTACCTTGGATTTTCTCTAAATATCTGTCACAATTAGGAATCAGCAAAAGAGGTGATGTCAATAGAAGGTTCAATGAAAAAGAATTGACGATTATGTTAATGAATGCAATCGATGAACATTGCAAATGTGATTCTGAGGATGATATCATTCAATCTGTTCAACATTTATTTGATAATTGGATTTCGTCTCAACAGGTTATCAATTTTGGATTGCATATTAGCAAGCAATTGATCAAAACCGAGATTAATAAGCAAATTGATTTACATTGGCACTTGTTTATAAATTCAGGAGAGACAAATTCTCCTGGTAAATTTGTACTCAAAATTCTTTCTAAATTCGCGAAGCGAGTCATATATTTGGATAAGAAGTATTCAAAAGATTCAACAAACGAAGATTCAAAGGAAATTAATGGAACTCATAAATTTCTTGGTATATATTCGTTCATTACATTGAACAAAATGTACAGAACGAAGAGCGTCGACTGTTTTATTGTAAATTACGTACCTTTTCAACAAAATATTAGTTTCATGCGATATTGCTTATCCTTCGCACACAAGAGAGAACTGAAAGATTTTATCGCAAAAAATGAGGACAAATTTAAAAAAGTACTCATGCAAATATCTGTCGTTGAATGCGCTTTTGGACGTTGGTTCGAAGATGGAAATTATTATTCTTACTACTTGACCGCTTTCGGTTCTAAATGCGCGATAGAAACACTTAACATAGTAGTTGCTAAATTTTTAAATGAACCCGAACTTATCAAATTACTTTATCATTAAATTTGCGAGATTAAGATTTTCAAGTGAAAAAGCAACCAACTTCTCAAAGAAATATTTCCGATATATTCTCATTCGATACCTATGCTTTTGTTTATCAATATAAAAATTTCAAATTCATTTCAAAAGTTCTCATATTATTGTGCGATTTCTCAAACAATTTCAATTGGAAGCTAATTGAATATATTTTCTTACTAATCAGCTTATTTACTTTTGACAGTATTTGTATCTTAAATAAAGATAACGTCATTAAAAAATGTTCTTGAATAAGAAAAGTCATAATGATCCTTAATAGTAATCATAAAAATGACCATTCCAAGTGCATGAAATTCAACATTAATTTTACGTTAGAAACAAAAAACAATAGTACTTATCAGAAAGCGTCCAAAATTGAGGTTTGTGCTTTGGTAAATTTTGGTTGTATTTAGACTGCCCGTCAAAAAACGAGCCATCTTCATTGTCAATCAAACATGATAAAAGCATTGGTATTTCGGCATGCATTGTTTACGGTTAAAAACAACAAATACTTTTGCGAGTCAGATGTCCACTTTCTTTAAAGCTCTTTTCATTGACAAGGATTTTGACCATTTGCAACAACATTAAATTAAAACAGAAAAGTTTGATAAAACAATTTTTTAAAATGAAACTTTATCGCAGGCAAAAATTTTAAATGATTGATGATCAATATCTAATCAACAAGTTTTTGTTACATTTCAATTTGTGAACAGTAAGGAGCGAAACGATTACAAAAATTCTTAACCGTAACCGGACCGTCAAGGCCGTAACCGTCAAAAAACCGTAACCGCAGCAAAAAAAAACCTCATTATCATCATTAAAATATTTGTCCAAAAAGTGACAGAACTCTTAAACATCACCTTTAAGAAAAACCAAATTTAATATGGGAAATAAATCTCAATTAAAGAAAAAGCAGCATCTTACGAACGATCATAAGATGCGCCAAACACCCCGCGATGTCTATTATCTATTTTACTTCGAATGTGCAATTTTGATCATAGACTTTGTGTTTAAATTATGAAATTATATAATTTTTGTATTTTTTTTCGGTTTAAAAGTGTGTTTTCAAAATTTTTTTGAGCGACTTAGAGTCATTATAAGTAAGTGAAAAAATCATATATACTAAGGACATTTTTCTTTACATTTTTGAATAAAAAATTTCAAAAATCGCTTCAGGACCGTCAAAAATTCCGAAACTTGAAATATTAAAAGTTCGATTGCTGCGCCACCTTGAAAGAATATAAGAATCTTTGGATTGATTCTTATTGTATTTAATAAGCACAATCTGAAAATGTTTGAAAGTTTTTTTCGACCGTTGTCAGAGAAACGGAATTTTCGGAATTTTCAAAAAAATTCTGGCCGGAGAACGATCACACAGACCCCCTCTTTTTAATTCGATTATTCGATGTTGACTTGGATATTAGATTTTTTGATGGAAAATCAAGAGTATCGCAGGGAAAGTTTTTTGCTAGAATTTTTTGAAAAATTGCCGATTTTTCGGTAATTCTTTCGGACCTTCCCGAAATTATATTAAGTTAGTTAATAGCTCAAAAAATCTCCCTAATGAATAGTATAAAACAAAAAAGAAAATCGATAAAGAAGAAAGAAAGTTACTTGAGAGAGTTCTAAAACTTTAAAAAATTCTAGAAGCTTCTACTTTGCAGATTTGACATTTGCGAATTTTTCTTCGTGCTTAAAAAATTTTTAGCAAAACAGACCAACGGAACCTAAACCGCAAGAAAGCAACAACATCAACGATTCCTTTTTATTTCAATTCTTTTGTTTGAAAAACTTTTTAAAGTTATTTTATGACAAAAATTTACTTACTTTATTGCGACTATTCAAGTTTGATTTCACAAAAATTTATCTTTAATGAGTGCACAACTGACTTTAAAATCGAAATGATTGCTTTATTATTAACAAACATATGTAAATACAAAATACGCTTTAATGAGAGAAAGTACACAAAAGTGAAAATTTGAATTACGTTCAGTTAGAGAATGAACGCTTATACGGAAAAGGGAAGTCTAAACAGTGAACTGAAACACTTGAATATCTCGTTTATCAAAACGAACAGTGAAGTTACGAACAGACGAATGTTGGAAAAAAGAGCGAAATACACTTTTCATACCATCGTGTAATTGCTATCATTGGCGATAGCTGAGTTGGTCATGCTTTAGCGTTTTGCAAAGCTCAAAAGGGCGAAGATTTACGCGTGTAAATCTTAGCACAATAAGTATTGCAGATATCGTTCGTACTGTATCGATTGTACTCAAAACAAAATTATAAACAAATTTATATTAAATTAGACCAAATTAAAATTTTATTTGATAAAAATTTTTCACAAATAAGCTGACTTTGATAGGATTGAAAATAAAGATATAAAAAATTCAAAGATTTTTTCAGATCAAAAATAATTTTATTCCAACGAAAAGCTCAACAAAGAAAATAAATGGAGATGAACTAAAAATTTTTTACTTTAGCAAACTGATTATCTGAAAATAATAACCAATTAAGTTATTCCAAGTAGTTTTTGAATTGGAAACGAGTTTCGTTGCTAATTGGATAATCATGCAGCTTCAGAACAATTTTTGCGAATTTTTCTTGCTCATCCGTCCTCTGTAACGCATATAGGCAAGCTCCAAAGTGATCGTTTACGAAGCAATTTTGTCTATGATAATTTGAAAAACAATGCTCAAAGTCAATCGGCAATTTAAACTCTCTTTACACAGACAAACACAACAAATCGCTAGTCTTGCTATTAAGAGCTGTTTTACAATTGTGAATTCTCTTTAAAATCTCAAGATTCGCAAATTTTTTGTCTCTAACGCTACTTGAAATTTACCTGCACTCCTTATATACTTTTGGTAGTAATGCATCACATTCTTTGCACACTTGAGTTATATGAGTGAAATCAGACAAATTATAGGGACCAGGACAGCCTATTATCTTGAAAGAAATTAAATTCAAATCATTTTCATGGGTAGAAATAGGTCTTATGTTAAACATAAACACATTAAATAGCCATAACATAAGCAAGGATTCAATCGATGATTTCATTTTTCTATGAAAAAATAAATATTAAAAATTTTACTAAAAGCTTAACAATAATCATTACCAATGTTTCTGAGATGATAAAAAATTGAATTAAATTAATAACCGATTGTGTATTCGATCAAATTTTCTGCGTCTTTTATTTTGTTTGAAAAGATGAGAACATGTGAAAACTGACTTTTTTGTCAAAAAAATTTTTTTACGAAAAATTCAGTGAAATGTTTCGAAAATTTCGGCGAATGTAACTACCTCAAATGATTAAATTCGAAAATGTGTAAAAAAATGGTAAAAAATCATTTATGAAAATTTGCATCAATGAAATTTTTTGAAAAACAAGTTACGTTTTATCTTACTATGTTGAAAAACAGCGAAAGCATTAAAACTTTTGCTCTCGATGAAAAACTTTAACTACTCGCAATTTCAATGAAACTTACTAAAGAAATTCTTTATTGTAAAATTGATACAAATTTTTATAACTTATTTTCATTCTTGAATCATATTGCACTCTTACATTGCTTTACATACAATACGCTAAAATAATTATTGTTTTAGCATATGCATCTGGTCATGAGTCAATCAGAAATTGTTTTAGCGTGTGCATTGGTTATTAAAAAAGTTTTCTCCGATAGAACTCGTATGAATAAAACTTTGTACAAACGTTATGTGCAAAAAATGACAATGGGTTCTTAAATGTCGCATTCGTATCTTAGTTAGGGCAAACTTGAATGAAAAACTCGAACCATTCGAATGGGTTCCTAGTTAGTAGATAATGTAATTTTATTTGTTCTAATTATCCAGAGAATGAAAAACAACATTGACGTTAACAGGTGAACAAATTGCGTCAAATGGAAATTCAATTTTTTTTTGCTTCATGGAAAATATTTTTATGCTTGTTGATCTTTTAAAATAGTTTCTAAAGTTTTAGCCTGTGATACTAAAGTATTAGCAGCATAGATCTTTAAAATGTACAACTAGCTCTTCAGCTTCACTTTCTTTCCTTCAGCTTTTCACTAATAAATAAATCAATTTCATAGCTTTCTCGTGCATGCATGTATAACATTGTACACACTTATAGTGAATCAAGCAGTGGCAAAATTTTAACAGAAGTTGAGTCGGATGGCAAAGAACATTTGCATGTAAGCTAGAAAAAACTCTAGATTTATTTTATTGTATCTGCAGGAGACATGAATTATAAATTTGAATTGTTTTTTTATGAAGAGTAACATTGAAAAATTCATAATTGAGCTTTCGTAAATTTTTTCTAGTTCGTCAAAGTTTCATTTGATTGCAGTTCAAAACATAAATAACATCATCATATTGTTGATAATAATTTATTCAATAATTAAAATTATAAATTATTATCTATTAACTAGGAACCCATTCGAATGGTTCGAGTTTTTTGTTCAAGTTTGCCCTAACTGAGATACAAATACGACATTAAAGGACTCATTGTCATTTGTTCACATAACGTTTGTGCAAAATTTTATTCACACGACCTCTTTATAATTTAGTCTATTGGGGAAAACTTTTTTAATGATCCTGGCGAATTAATTCTCCAATTTTAAATCGGAATTTGTCTTTTTGAAAGCTTTTTTGATGAACTCATTTAATAACATTTTAAAACTTGATCACAGATTTGTGTAGAAGAAGCCTAGGATTAGTCTTACATTCGTTCGCATAACTTTTTTATAAATTTGTTTTGAATAAATTAATATTCTATTTTCAATGTTGACTTGTTTAATGTTTGACGTTCAATATAAAAATGTATTAATAATTTAAATAAGTAAGATGGTTAAAGTAAAACAAAACGATAAATAGAAAGAAATATTTATTGCATTTATAAGAACCTTCATCTCGAAGAAATATGAAAATAAAATAATTTTTTTCATTTTTGTCTAGTTAAACATATTAAGAGTATGTTCTATTTTTACATTGCTTTACACACATTCGTTACAATAATAATTATTGTTCTTAAAACTTTGCTAAAAGCATCGCAGAAAATGAAGCCGTGCTTCTTCTCGATATGTGGTTGGTCGGTGCATTCAACGAGTTCAAACGCTTTATGCACAAGAATATATAATATTCTAATATATATTCTATAATATTCTATTAATATATATATTTTTTATATATTTATTTTTTATTATATTATATTTTTTATTTTATTCTAACTCCACTCGCAATCTTAACATCATTAATTATTAATTCTCAATATTCACAAACTGTGCTCGATGCACATTTAAGTCTTTTGTCAAAATTTGTGTTAAATGTTAGATTTGTTTTTTCGCTTTTCGCTTTTCTTCACCTTACTTCGCAACAGTGTGAAATAAGAAGTTAAAGTACTTCAAAAAATATTAATAATTAAAATAATTATTAATTATTCACTCTGTAAGTTTATTCACGCATCATTTCTACAAAATAAATTAACCATTTATCAAAATAAGTGTTTCAAAGTTTTTGAATATTTATTTTTTATTCATTCTTTCTTTAAACATCATAGCAATGTCTTTGTCAGTAGCATCTCTGAATTGCTCGTTACAAGCTTTTCCTATTCTTTTGCGCTTCAGTGATGGAACGCTTTTTGATCGTTTCTTTTTGCGAGACTTTCGGCGAAATGAGCTTGATTTTTCTCCGTCAATTACCTGCAACGCACTCATCTTTAATTGAACATTGACCTCTGGCAAATATTCCATTATATCAGGCAGCGATTTCATTGAAACGCTGCATGCCTCGATTTCAGGAAGAATCTCAGTTTGAATGGTTTTAAGTTTATCTGTCTTCGAGGGCGACAGTACATCTAGATAGTCTCTGAATTCAATTGTCTGTGTATTTTTCTGTTCTGAATAATCATCTTTCAAATCTTTTTTTGTATGACTTTTTTGATGCTTTAAATTCTCGCTTAAATTTTCGTTCGCTAGATTCTCTGATGACTTTTGCTTCATTTCTTCTATTTCATCATCTTCTTCCTCGAGTTTTTGTGGGGATTTCGATTCTGCCTCGCTGTTCATTGTTCGATTTTCTTCATTAAGTTGTTCATTCTTTTGCACATCTTTTGTTCCTTCGCATTTTAATTGAATATCAACCAAATTTGAATCTCCACTTTGAATTTCAATCGCAGATTTAAAATCACTTAAAACTTTTACAATCTGCAAACATTTTTTCAAACGCTCCTCACATGTGTTCTCCATTTCTGACGTTCTTGTACTCGAATTTGAATCTGATGACGAAAAAAGGTTTGCAGAAGCAGCCGCTATAAGAAGATCATTTTCAGATTCTGATCTTGAAGTTTGTTTCTTCTCTTTTCTTATTTTATTATTCGTCAAATAGCTGAACTCATTGAATTCAGTATTTGTATCTAACTTTTTATATTCATAACTGTCTCGATTTGTTTTCCGTTTTGCATAAATGTTTTTTAAATCCTCGAATTTAAATATGAAGCAAAGTAAGCAAACCCATATCAGTACAAATACGGTTGCGGCAGAAAATATAACAAATTGTTCATTTTCAGTTGATTTCATGTTTGTTGCTGGCGTATTCAATGCAAATTAATCTTTTGTTCTATGAAAATCGCGTGAAAGTTTCATCATTGTTGTTATCATTAATAAGCATAAAGAGTTTTTTAATTTTTAACAACTTATTCTATTTGTTATCACAAAGGAAACCGTTCAAATGGTTAAAGAGCTTTTCTTACAAGAGTTTGCGCTTAAAAAGATTCAAATGCTAAATGAAATGCCTTTACAGTACTTTTGTGCAAATAACGCTGTTGTAGTTTTATTCATATACGGACTTTTAAAAAATAGCTACACAGCTTATACTACCTTTACAGAAAGAAAGTTCCCCTGGCGTTTTTTGAGACGGAATAAGTTTTGATCGTTTATTCGTATTCGAGTGATTTTTTTTTGCAATATTTAAGAGCAAATGTTGTTGTTTAATTTCTTAATTGACATCATGAATAAAAAAACAACACGCCGAAAGTGTACAAATAAAGTAAAATGAGACTTTACTCAATTGTTGGAGCGCGCTATGAAATGGCTGCATTCTCCAATTCGCTTTCGAACTTTTACAAAATTCAGTGAAACATTGAAC
>NCKU01005239.1:0-10493 GCA_003675995.1 Dinothrombium tinctorium
AAAGTATTTTTCGACACAAAAATTATCGATAAAAATATGAGATGCTCTCTAAAAAATTTCGTATTAAAGATTCTTCAACGAACGAGCATGTTATCAGTAATTCGGACCTCAATAATCATAAGTAATGTAATGTGTCGAAGTTGGCGCGAATCTAACGAGGCAAATACTTTTGTTCCTGTTCCCGATTTCAATCAAACTTGGTATGTAGATAGAACTTCCTGTGTATATTAAGAATCACCCCATCATATTTGCGAATTTTGTGTGTGAAGCAAGTCATTCGTGTGCATACTTTTACACTAAGTCCTTAAAGAAAAATTTTTTCAATTGAGTTAAAAAGACAAAAGTTCGCTGTGTGATTGCGTTTTCAAATACTCGCGATCGCAAATGGAAACGACCCCTGAGGAACATGGCACGTGAAGCGAAGGAATCGTCGAGTTTAAGCGAAGAGCTGAAAAACAAATTAAAACAACTTCACTGCGCGTTGAACGATCTAAAGCAATGCTTAACTCCACTAACGGACGACCAGTATTCGAAATTAAAGGAAAAGGCAAAAGATAATCCGCTCGACATGGCAATTATCGATATAACGATGGCGTATTCGATTAATTCACTTTTTTGGAGTATGCTTTTTGCCGTTTTTTGATGATCTCTAACTCTAGATTCACTTTTTTTCAGTGTATTTAATCACAAATGGAGTCGATCCTCAACAGCACAGTATAAAGCGTGAATTAGAACGATTGAAAGCTTTAATGTTGCGTCTAAAAGAGATTAAAGACAAATCGAAAGCGCCTAAACTCGATGTAATCGCTAGCAAACGTTTCATTCGAAATGCTTTATGGCAAGCGAATGATGAGCCTAATGAAAGTGATTCTAAGCGTAAAAATAAACGGCAAAAATGCAACGAGTAGTTCCTATTTAATTTTGTTTGCTTATTTCGCATGCATTAATTTCATTATTACTGCTCATAACGATGATGATTTTTTTTAATTCAAACAAGAACTGGTTGATATTCATATATTTAAATTTACTTGAAATGAAAGCGTTTATATTCTCAATTAAAAAAAATTTCATATTCGAACGAAGTATGACAATGTCATTTTCCCTTCATTTTCTTATAATGACAATTAGCGTTTCGATTAGACTAATTTAATCGAAAAGCCAACCTTTTCGAGTGAGTTCTTTGTTTCAATTTTCTACTTTTTTGTGAAATTTGATCAATATTTGAATCGAATAAACGAGTAATTGTCGTCACAATATGTAAAAAACTGAGGCAAAAGATCTTTTAAAATAGCGATTTTTCAGAATATCAGAGACAGGAAAGGAGCGCGCCATATCAAATATCATATCATAATTCTCATTTCGACCTTTTTTCGTAATTTTTATTTCTCTTTTGTTTGCGCGATCATTTCTTCAATTTTGTTGATTAATCAAGTTGTTGAAAGCATAAAGATTGCGATAACTACTAACTGTCGCTCGTGAAAATTTTTCCCAAAACAGTTTTTATCAAGACAAGTTTAAAAGTCTTCTCATCATTAAAGCGTTTTTCTCTTCAATATCAAGTGAAGAGGCTTCTCTAAAAGTAATCACGAAAATAATTTTAAAATTAAGCGAATGTTTGTTAAAAATTTTCGTCATTTTTAACCAGCTTTCGTAAAGCTACTTGTTCGAGTTGCAAACTTTTTTTTCTCTTTTATTCAAACATCTAGCCGATGATAAATTGTTCATATAAACGACATTTTCACTTTTCCGTTGTAAGCGAAGATAAGTTTTAAATTGCATATGTTTGGTTTTATTTTACATTCGTTTCATTTGAATTTCGCCAACTCATAGAGTTGAGTTTTCTCAAGTAGTCGTCACGAGCGAATCTCAAATAAATATTAACTTATCGGTGAATAATGTTTCCTGGATCCATTAATATCCTGTTGCTTTAATCATAAAATACCCCCTCCTGCCCACCATCGAGACCTTAAAAACTCTACATAATTTACAATTTCGTAGAAAACAAAAAATGAAGTTGACACTCGGCGCACTTTTAATCTCATTAGCAAAATGCAAATTTATGATTCGACAAGAATGATCAATAGAGATGTTCAAGAGAAAATAATAATAAAAAAAGCCAATCCTTAACCTAAATAAAAGAACCAACAAGGTGACTAACTCTTATTTTATCAAATTATATAAATATCACGATCATCGGTTATTTAAGATAATTGTTCGAGTCATGATTTACTTAAACAATCTTCTCTTTAAATAGTTGATTTTCAAACAGAAACAGGAACAACAATTTTCAAGCGAGATGATATACAATCGAGGAAGCGAAATTCTCGTAAAAGAAAAGCGAACCGCTTTTTAACAAATTGAATTTTTAAATGGCGAAATGAAAATAGGAGCTTTGAATCAGTGCGTTTGACGTCAAAAGAAAAATTCAAATTCAATTATTCGCATAAAATACGAACCGTTACAATGCATTTTAGCTCACGAAGAATCACTAATTGAAATTAATTTTCAACATTGTCATGAATTTTCAAAAAAATTGAAACATAAATAACCTTAAATAAGAAAAAACGCGTATGCCATGCTATGCGACTCGGAATATTCATTGTACCTACTACATTGATCGACGACGAATATTTCATACGCTTTGTCACCGAGCGTGCAAGTTATTCATTAAATTCAATGACAAGAATAATAATATTTTATTTTTGAGGCGTGCCGCGTAAGCGAGCGAGAGAGAAAAAGCTTTTAGAAATTTTTTTTCCAGTCAGATAAAAAAGTTCCTCAGTTTTTTTATTATTATTATTATTAAACGTACTTTGCTCTCAGGGACCAGCATTCTTCCAACGGCAACCGTTATAACGAATTGGCCAACAACGTTGAATATTATAGTCGAGTTCGTCTTTTTCTTTTTTTCTGTGGGAATCATGATGATATCGCGCACACCACCACATGCAGAACACTCAAAGTACCCGAACGTTATGGTGATAAAAAATAATCTTTGTTTGCACTAGCCTCAAAAAAAATTTACGATTGCATAAATTTATGGTTCAATAATTAAACGAAATTATATATGACGTCGGTGTGACATTTTAACACCAGCTTTTTGTCGCTTGTCCGCGAGAAAAAGTGCGACAAAATACATCTGCCGCCGAGAAGGTGCGAATGTGATGATGAATTCATTGTAAAACTTTTTCCAGCGAAGCGACAGTCGAATTTTGTCACTGTTTACCTTTTGCTTTTATCGATAAACGTGTGCTTAATTGCAGCTCGAATTCAACGTTTATTTGCCTCAGTAAAGAGCTTTTCTTTGCTATCCACTTTTCACTTTTATTATTAGTTTCGATAAAATTATTTGAGTTAGAGAGTATAAAAAATAATACAAAGCAGAGATAGCAAATTTAATTAGTGCCTTATATTCAATTTCTCGATATGAATGAACATAAAATCATAAATAGAAAAAAAGAAGAAGATTAGTTATTCACTTTTTGTCGTTGGAACCTGTGTCAGTGGTTGAACAGCAGATAAATTTGCAATCGAAGAAGAATCTGAAAATAATTGATTTTCGCTTGAATGCGTCGATGTTGAAGATGCTCTTCTTGTTACGGATGTCGCTTTGGCTACATCGGTTAGACCCTTTGCTAATTCTTGAACAGCCAGCTTAGGATTGACAGGCTTCGATTCGTTTTCTAAAAATTCTACGAATAATTTCGACAACGATTGCTGCTGCTGTTGTTGTTGTTGTTGTGCGGTTCCTTGCGTCGATAACCACGCCCAATTACCGCTACCGAATTTAGTTTTATCTCGACCAATTTGAAGGCCAGCTCTTTGCGCTTCTTCCTGATTAAAATCAAGAACTCTCGCCAATAGCCGTTCGACTTCGTGCTTTTTCTCTTGAGGCGTGTGAAAGTATCCAAGAATCAAACTTTTGATTATTTGCTTATCGATTTTGCCTTCGTAACTGTTTTTCAATTCACTTATTTCGTCGTTAAGTTTCAAAATTTGTGCCCGTTTCTCTGCAACTGTACGAAAGATACATAGCACAAAAAAATTCCGTGAAGTTCTTTTTTGTTTACATTACATCGATTGGGAAGAAGAGCATCGTTTACCTTGTATACAGTGATGCAGGATGAGATTGGAGGTGAGTATTTACATTAAATACTGGATTCAAAAGTAACCAGTACCTGATGTAATACTCACAACCAACTGCACACTTCATGCACGTAAATTCAAATTTGCATGATCATTGATTTAAAGACGATCAACATTCAGAAGTAAATAAAAAAATGAAATTCAGGGTTTTTCAGAAAACGGGAAACAAATTTGTTTAAACGGATGACATTAGTTAACAACAGAAGAAACAGAAGAGGCAATTAGAACAGAGAGAATGCATTAGAGCAGGACACAGAGGGAAGTTATACGTACTTTCTATTGGGATTCTACTTTCATGCAGGTGCAAGTAAATGGTATTAGTCGTATCTCAATTGGTAATCTGAAAGCTAAACTTGCAGCCCAGAATTTTACCAGATGAGATTTGACCAACGACCAATAGGGAAAAAATACCATCACCGGGCATGCAAAGAATACCACCAGATTCGAAGACAAGGATATAGAAGATAAAAAAAGGAACTCACTTTCACTTTTCAAAGTTTTTATTGTCGCTTCTTTCTCGTCGATCTTTTCCGTCAGTCTCGAAGCCGCCTCCAAAGCCTTCATCGTTTCCAAATGCTTCTCTTCGTGCCACTTTAGCTTCCTTCTCAATTCGTCTAATTTTGAATTCTCAATAGCCAATATTTCATTGTACTTCTTTTTTTGGAGCTGAAGTTTGCCTTCATTTTCTATCCGAAGCAAAACAAAACAATTTCAGAGGCGATTAATGACCGCATATTACTCACCTTTCTGTATTTGTTCGATGACCAATTGTAAATTAGATATCGACGCCGAAGCTCTGTGCAATTTGTCGTCGAGCATAGACGCTTCGTTTAAAGCTTTATCACGTTCGATTGTAATTTGATTTACTTTTTCCTTCAGTTTTTCCAACTCTTCATTATTTTTCAATTGTTGATTTAAATTGTCGATTGTTCGCTTCGCAATATTCAACTCTTCGCTCGCTTGCTTTTCTCTTTCAACGGCGAGAAGAATTTCTTGCGTATAACCATCTTCGATCTCGATCAGATGCTTGCGAAGACGCTCCACTTCTGATGATAATTTTTCATTCTCAGATTGAAGATTTAACAATCTACTTTCGCCATTCACACTTTCAGCGTCTATGTAATTCGCTAAACATGTGTCAGTTTCATGCGTTTGCAATGAAGAATTGTTCAACTCGATGTCTGCTGCCGCTGTTTCTGATTTCAAACTTTGCGCCTGAGACAAACTTATTTCTAAACTTTGGATCAAAGCGCTCTGCTGCTCGACAGTTTTTTGTTCTTTGAGTAGCGACTCTCTCAAAGAAGCAACTTCTGCTCGAAGCTTGTCGATACTCTCGTTTCTTTCATTCAATTGAAAGCTGAGCTTTTCGTTTTCATTCTCAGTTTGCCGCAACTTATTTTCCAAATATTTTATGGCTTTTTCTTTTTCCTCGACAAGCAATTCTAATTTATAGATCGATGCTTTCAATTCTAACTCATTGCTGCTTACCGATGAACTAACTTCACGAGATTGAACTGAATTAAGCTCACGATTCGTTATAGGAGCACCTTCTGGTTCCTCGCGATCCGCTGGTCGCAAAGCTTCTAACGAGCAGTTTACCGTAGATACTTCCGCGTCCGATTCTTTCTCTTCCAATTCTTTTCTCAATCTATTCAACTGTTCGATGAGATTGTTCTTCTCTTCTTCGCATTTTGAAAGAGCACTCGAAAGCGACTCATTCTCGCCAGTTAGCGATGATTTCGTTTTCGATAGCTCGTTCCTGACCGAAATGATCTTCTCGAGTTCTTGCTGGTGCTGCTGATCGAGTTCGACCAGACTCGCTTCGAGAGCGTTCTTCTCATCCTCGAGTTGCTTTAATCTATCTTCAAATTGATTCCTGAGCTCGACATTAGTTCGTTGTAATTGAGATAAGGCCGACTCAAGCTCCTGTAAACATGCAAAAGTATCAAACAGGTGCTTTTCGATAGATTTCGACAAACAGATGTGGCGTTGATCATTTCATACATCTGCTCGTGTGGTGTCGTGTGTAAAGTGCATAAAGCTAAACAAACTAAAGAGAAGAAAGCGACAAACCTTTATTTTGTTCCGACTGATGTCTAGTTGTTCTTCATTCGCCGCACACGTCGATGTTTTCTGGAGAGAGAGGAGACAATAACGAAGAGTTTGAAGAACATCGATACAGAAACGAGAGGAAAGCACAAGTCATGGTGACTTTGCAGAAGTGAAACGCTGCTCACTACTCGGACAAAGCCAAGCAAGCGAAAGTCACGTCGTTAGCTTGCTGATAGTTCTTAAATATGGAAGAGAGAGAAAGAGAGAGAAAAGAGAGCGAGAGAGAGTGGCTTCGAAACGACTCTACTGATTTGCAAATAAGAAACGTATTTATGACCATATGGATTACTTCCTCTTAAATTTGCGTAAATATCACGTTCCTTCGTACGGCTCATAATTGCGACAGTAATTAGATGCATGTAAATGGGTAAAACGAATGAATACGGTACATTTACGTGCGAGAAACAGGTACATATTAATTAAGCATCGCTTTTCAAAAGGAAATAATTGATGACGACAAGGATAAAAAAGTTTTTTTCTCGTCGAGCTATCAACTATCATTTCGCAGATGGTACGATTCTTTTCGCGAAGAACGAGAATAGCAAAATATTTTCTCGAAGAGTGGTTATTGAGTTTAGAAAAACCGCAATAAACAAAATAACTCGGTGAGAATGCGATAAAAAAATTAAATTAAATTACGTATTCGCTCGTGCTAATCGCATTAAAAAGAAAAATTTGTGTGTGCCACCGGCAGCAGCCGAAGTTAGAATGAAACGCGTGAGCGCATTTCTACACAGACACTTAAAAGCGGCTTTGGCGAATAAATGAAGCTCATTTCCTTCACACAACTTAATGAAGATCATAAATGAGGCGTGCGATCAAGCGACAAACTTTTAACTATGCATTGAGAAGCGAAAGAAGAGAAAAACTATAGAAGGAAACGCTCGCAATCAAAAGTATTAATTACCGCTCGTGACAAGAGAGCGACTTACCTGTTTCGCCAATTGTCTCCAATGCTCGCGATCTGCGCTCACTTTGTGAAGCTCATCTTCTAACCTGTTGATTTCTTTAGCGGCCGACAGCAAACCGACGTTAAACGGCGAGTGCTGAGCAGCAGCGGGTAGCGGATCGTCGACGCTGCTCGCATCGACCGATTCCTCTTCAACGCTTGCCGATGTCGATAGCGGATCGGTAGTTACGCGAGGCGAACTGCCATCACTTAGATCAACTTCATCTTCGTATACCTGTCGAACGAATGACTTTAATAAAAAGTTATTACCAGCGATTACACGACCGAATGTCATTTCGCTGGGAGTGGTTTGGACAATGGCTGGGAGGGGAGATGAGATGCATGCATTGTTGCAGAATTCACTCAATTATGTTGATTTCAATGAATTCACATTTTTTGCGTCGCTTGTTTGTGGTTTCACATAAAATGCGAGCTTCGCGAACTGCGGCCAGAATTGATGAGGGTTTCAAAGTGAACCGTGTTAATGCAAAGGGGCCCGAAAAAGCGGGAATTCACTTCTTCGACAAACAAAATGCTCCAGAAAAAAAGCGAATTACACTATGGAGAGCAGACAAAAGCGTGTTTCTGCTGACTCTTGTTCTGCTCTACCTTCGCTGACTCCTCTCTTTATATCACTACCAAATTGTTAATTTAGTTTTCAAATCACAACTCGAACACGGAGGTGAGCCCCAGCCAGCATTTGCCCGCACTGTACCGTTTATCGACTGTCCTGTGAACTTCCGCTACTGCAACCCTTATACATGTGTGTGTGTGTGTGTGTGTATGTTCGTTGTACAGCGAAACTTTTTTTCATTTCTGGCGAAAGTTAAAAGGTGCAAATCGAGAAATTGTTGCGGTAATTCGAGCAAGTCTCGACAGCGTACTTTCTAGACGTCGAAAAAAGAAAAAAGGTAGTAGACGGTATTATGGGTTCCTTCACCCACTGTCCGATGTTATGACTGAAAATTTCTTACCATCGAACAATATCGAAAGCACGAAAAAGAAAATTTCTCTCTCTCTCGCTCTCTTCATTTCAAACATAACTCAATATGATATGGCAAAAATTTTTAAACAGCCTATATAGCATGTAGACAAAGAATCATTTAGTCGGAAGTACAGGGTGTGGTATTGTTAACACTTGCTTTAACAGTTTACGCCGTTTCGAAGACAATATCAAATAAAAAGCGCTATTGTGCGGCGAACTATTGGCGGAACAAGCCCGATACACGGCCCGGTCGACACCAACACAAACAATGTTACGGCATTCTTCTCTAGTTCGCAATAATAAATCGATGCAATATTTTTATCAATAATTCATCCGAGCGGAAACTGAGAAGCGAAGTGCCAATAGCTAATAGAGGAAATACCACTCTGAGATCATATAAGAAAGTTAAAGCGGAACGGATTGTGCCTTTATCGTACGTCCGCTAATCTTCTTGTTTAAGTACGTTTTTTACTATTGAACACGAGTCGCTAAGTTTTTAATGTGTAACACTTAAGATACACGAGACACGAAAGAGACAAACGCCAATAAACAAACAAACAAACGACACTTCGAAAATCGTACCGAAATTTGTGATCCGGTCGCTTCTTGCAATTTGCTTTCCAAATCCAACCATCGAGTTTTGTATTTACTCACTTCGCTGTCTAAACGATGAACCTGTAGAAGATTTATTTTTGTTTTCAGTGTTACTGATTTTAACTCTCGCTTTTTAATTTCTGCCTATAGATCAATGAAATAGCGTTTTCGTACGTCGAAGCTCATAAATTTAAAACAAAAAACTTTTTTCCCTAATGTTTTTAATTCCATTTTATGGAAGCGAGCATTTTACTGCAAAGTCATGTTCTCAATATTCAGCTTTGCAATACACTTTTGCAATGTAAAAGTTTTTTTTTTCATGCATTTAAAAAAGTTTTGTAAAAAAGGTGAGAAAGACAGAGAGTAATTTGGTTTCTCGGGTTTCAACGTTAACCATTCGACAATTTTTACCGCTGAAAACGACGGTTCGTGTGTGTGTGTGTGTGTGTGTGTGTGTGTGAAGGTGTGTTTGTGTGTCTGTCAACAAAAGAGAGAATGAGCAAGAGAGAGAGAGAACTGTTTTCACTTATTTTCAGTTTAAAGAACTCAAATAAGTTTCGCAAAGCGCAAGAAATTGAAAATCGCAAATAGCGAACATATTATTGTTATTTGCTTAACACTTATCTACTTATCGTTAAAGTTCTACACTTAATGGTGTTTTCTGCGGCTTTACGAAAAAATAGGCAGACAGAGAAACAGAGAGATTGAGTGAGTGTGTGTGTGTGTGAGTGAGGGAGTGAGTGAGTAAGAGAGATAGAAATTAAAACATAATTTATGTGAATGACAAGTGTTCGAAAATTTCAATGATGATTTTTAACTTTCATAATCATTAAAACATTATATGAACAATTTTTTGCTGTGTAGAAAAAATAAAATTTCCGTTTTAACAAAAAAACGAAACGATCATAACTTAGAAACGTGAGCGAATGAAAATTTTTTCTCGTACCTCATTCTCTAAAAGAATCCGTTGTTTTTCCAATTCGCGTAACTGTTTTGCAACGTTCGTAGTTTCATCTGCGAGCGGAGAATGAAAAAAAAGAATTCAAAATTTCGTTGTTTGTTATTCTCATTAAACTAATTTCGAAAACAACGTTTGCATAAAATAATGTCAATTTTAATAACAAAACATGTTCATTATCTATCTAATAATGATTGGAGAACAATTTTTTGAAACATAAATCACGATTTTAATATTCTAAATGTAAATTAAACGCCTTTGGAATGTGACCGCGTTTAAGTTTGTGTTTCTTTTTTCTGCAAAAATGATGAAAGCAGAAACGATAACTATTATAATTATTATTACCTAAAGATTCATCGTTCGAGAGAACCGAATTCGTTAAACTCGAAATACGATCTGTGAATGCATTCAAACTTTGATTCAAATTAATCCACGACATGAGAGCGGGCTTTCAGCTGTTTTTCTTTTTGCTTTTAATTTAATATTATTGAAAAGACCAAAACGTCGTGAATTCGAGTAAAGCAGTCGGCTTAAAACCTATTCGAAAAGAGCGATGAAAAGAATGGCAATCAACCGTACGCCGGTCTCGCAACCGTCCGTTTTATTGTAAACACAAACCTTGTGTTGTTTTTGCGATTTGTCGTGTCGTCAAATTGCAGACGAATTTTCGAAAAAACTCATTCGCGATCGAACAATAGATGGCTGCACGCGTCGCATACGGTATTGAGTTTGGCGATTTACTCTTTTGA
>NCKU01005240.1:0-10489 GCA_003675995.1 Dinothrombium tinctorium
TAACATCAAATAACACAGAGTAATTGTGAAAAGCGATCATCACTTTGAAATTAGTGTGCACAAATTAAAAAAGCTTGAAAACAATTTCTAATTGATTGAGAAATAAAGCAAACAATGGGCGCGAGTTTGTAGTTTGTTCGCGGCTTTTGTTGCTTTTTGTCGAAAGAATAAAATGCGATGCTCTAAAGAGAAGAAGAAGAAGAAGAAGAAAACGGTTTGCAATTTTCAACGACGACGTTTAATGGAGAAAAGTAGAGAAAAGAGAAAATACAGTCGAGTAATAAAACTCGAGTAATTGTCGCCCGAAAAACTTTTTAACAACTGCACTCATTCTCAATTAAGCGCTAATAAACGACGAAATTACGCTCGCTTCGTTTTTTGTTTTGGAGATTGTAATTTTGTGACAAAAGCAATTACATTCTTTGCGCGCAAATTTAATGACATCAATTCCTTTGTGAATTTGTTGCCAAATTTGCTTCTCAAGCTGAAACTTTCGTCACACTTGATAAACACTTTCTGCTTATTTTCGCTTCACTTTCATAAAGCATTTGAAGAGAAAGTATGATAAATAAAAAGGCTCAATTATATCGAAAATGTTTAAATTTAAAATCATTTCTAATTAGACGCAATCAAAAGATGGTGGTGAGAATTAAAACTAAAAGCATTCATTGCCCTGAATCGGTTGGAAAAAGTTTTCACTTAAAATGCTAAAAAGAAATCGTCGTTTGAAAAGCAAGAAGAAAATATTAATGCATCTGCTTAACGAAACTAATTAAAATCAGAGCAGAGATTAAATGCGAGCAGACGAAGATGAAGAGGAAGAAGAAGAAGAAGAAGTAGAGGAAGAAGTGAGGTTATAGTGTTCGTTTATTGATCACTCGAACGAAAGCTTACTCACGAGGAATGAAAATTCTCGTTTCGCTCTCTTTCAAACGCACTTTGCAGAAAGAGAGAAGAAAGAGAAAAACTTTATTTGCAAATGCAATAAGAAACAGTTTTCTCTTTCGTTCTTTCTTCTTTTGCAAAATGTAACCTTTTTTAAGCTTTGCAAAAATCACGAATCGTTTTGCGTACAATCAAAAAAATTCGCTGAAAATATAAAACTTTCGTGTTTGCAAAACTAAACTTAAAATATTGATATTGAACTTAAAAATCTACTCGAATGTACATATTACCCGCGGTATACTCACTTTATGTGTATATATCTATAGATATAGAAAACTGAAATCTGTTTTCGAGAAAACTTTAGCGAGAAAGTCAAAAGTAAAGTAAAATAGTAAAAAGGTAGAGAAGTTAAATTAAAGCGTAGTGAAAAGTAAAGTTACACACCAAAGCTTTAACGGAGAAAATTTTTTCATCTATCATCTTATATATTTTATATATATCAATCCGTTTCTATTTATATGTTTCTCGATTCAAATTTCATCAAAATTTTAAAGCTTATTTTTTTCTGCTTCATTCACTCTTCGCTTTGCATTCGGAATCAAATTTCGAAACTGAATTTCAAATTTACACGAAATTAAAAAGAAGAGAGAGAGAGAGAGAGAGAGAGAGAAGAGAGAGAAAAGTAATTTCAAAGAAAACTTTACTGTTGAAGTAAAAGTTAAGCTCTTAAAAAGAGAAGCAAACGAAACGAAACGATCAATAAAAGAAAAACTTTTTCTTTCGAAGAAAAGAGAGAAAAATGTTTGCATGTATCTATCTTATCGAGCACTAAATTTGTTACGACATACGTTCAAAGTATAGAAAGTGAACGAAGCTGAAAATCGTCGCTATTGATTTTGATTTTGAATTTAGATGCAAATTAAACTGTTTTTAGAACTTATGCGCTCAAATCTTTCTACTCTACTTTTTACAAACTGAGAGAGTAAAAAGCAGACAAAGTTCTCTCTCTCTCTTCTTTTTTATTTAAACTTAAATTATCGAAACTCATTAATCACAAACACTCGCTTCATTAATTAAGAGTAATCGTCGTAAACTTACTCCGCAAATTATACGCGATTAAATATTAAACTCTTTTTCCATAAAATTTAACTTTTAAGCAATTTATGCATATTTTTAGCTTCGCCGTAACTTTCTCGCTCATTAATCGTCAACTTTACCATTTTATATGAAAATGTTTTTGTACTTTACTCCTTTCTCTTTCTTCTCATTTCGCATTAATCTATTTAAGCTTTTATGACTTTTATTATTACTCGTAATAAACTATAATTTCAGTTATTTTATGAACGAACAAACTTTAATCGAAGAATAAATTTTGATAAAATGCTTATTAGAGGTACAAATAGCAGAAAAGAACAGGTACATTTGTGTATTGATCATAGCTCACGACCAATTCTTTAAATTTAGACTTTCATATTCGTTCTCGTGTTTACGACATTCGTTTTCATTCAATTTGACACTTATATGGAATGAAGAGAAGCTCTTGAGATTGAAAGTAAAGAAGTTTCATTAAAAGACGACACGCCATCTGTTTACGCACAAATCTTGTTCAAACTTTCTAAACTCGTGAATGATTTTTTGAACGAGATATGATATGTTGTCAACACTTCAATGCTTGTAATTCAATTGATTGTTTAAACATATGACGTTAAATATGATTTAAAAAAATAATTGCTTTGCTACTCTTTTGTTTGATTTGCTAGTTTTATAGATAATTTTTTAAAGTAGAAAATTTTTTTGAGAAAAATTTTGAAAAGTTGACAAGATTTTGATTGGAAAGAAGCCAAACTATGAGTATTCTAAAGGGGCCAAATTATGAGTATTCTTTCTCCAACAACTTTGCAATCGTATTCAATTGAATGTTTGAAGTTCCTTCGTATATTGCGCCGATTTTCGCGTCTCGGTAATATTTTTCAACTGGGTAATCACGAGTGAATCCAACACCTCCCAACCATTCTACGCATTTAGATGTAGTGTTTGAAGCGACTTCGGCAGCGAAATATTTAGCCATAGCCGCTTCTTTGATAAATGGCAATTTTGCATCTCTCAATCTGGCTCCGTTGTAAACCATAAGTCTCAAAGCTTCAATTTGAGTGCTAATCGCAGCGATTTGATGTTGCATTCCCTAAAAGTAAACGGTTTAATCGATTCGCTTTCAAAATGAAGCGAAAAGCTTACTTGAAAGTCGAACAATCGCTTTCCGAATTGCTTTCGTTCGAATGTATATCGAATTGCGTGATCGAAACAGCCTTCCGATAAGCCGAGCATTTGTGCAGCGATTCCTATGCGACCTTCATTTAAAATTCCGATTGAATACTTGTAGCCATGCCCTAACGTTCCAATCAAATTGGAAGCCGGTATTCTGCAGTCTTCAAAAACCAAAGGACAAGTGCTCGAGGAACGGATTCCAAGCTTGTCTTCCTTTCTTGAAATGGTGAAGCCAGGAGTGCCGCGTTCGACAACAAAGCAACTAATGCCTCTGTATCCCTGCGAAGGATCAGCATTTGCAAACACAATAAAAATTCCTGATTGCTCAGAGTTCGTTATCCATGATTTACTGCCATTAAGTATCCAATGATCGCCATCTTTTCTAGCAGTAGTTTTCAATGCAAATGCATCTGATCCAGATTCAGCTTCAGAAAGAGCGAATGAGCCCACCTATTGAATAAAAAGTTTTAACCTCTAAAAGTAAATAATTTTTAGGCTACAGAAAAATTTTCCGATAAAAAGAATATTTTCAATGGAATAATTTGAAACAGAAACTTTGAAGAAAACAAAAGAAATCATTAAATTGCAAGGAGCGAAAAAGAAGATAGCATAGTAAACCCACACTTATGGCAATGTTCCATCAAAAGGAAGTTCTAAGATAAATACACATATGATATGTGAACGAAAAGCACTCGTCATATCACATTTTTTGGACAGCGATTATCTTTTAAATTTATGTGTGACGTTGTACTTTTTTTGTGCCAAATCACCGACGTGTTAATGACAACGCACATTTCAAGATCATGATAATGACAACTTACTGTGTCGGTGGTTAAACGTGGTAAATATTTTGCTTTTTGTTCCTCGTTTGCGTATTTCGTGAAAATTGGAATCACAAGTGTATTGTGAACATCGCACATCACACTCATCGATGGATCCACTTTAGCAAGCTCTTCGACAACGAGTACAGCAGTGAAGAAATTAGCGCCGGTTCCATTATATTTCGGATCGACTTCAATACCCATCAGTCCATTTTGAAAAAGCTCGTCTACCAAATCTTTGTCCATTTCAGATTTATCGTCCATTGCTTTAACTCGCGGCTCGATTCGATCTTTAGCAAATCTTGAAACAGTGTCTTTGAAGGCATTCTCTTCTTCAGAAAGTATCGTCAAAGGATGAGCAGCTTGACTCGATTCAATGTATTTTTGGTTGGCAAGTTGCGAATTTATGCAACTAGTCGATAAATATTTTAAATTATTAGGATTAAACGCAGCGTGCTAAACGAATAAAAAGCAAACGATGAAAAGGAAAACTTTTTTCTCGAGTATTAACGAGTAGATAAATCGCACTTACTTTATTCACTGCGAAATTGACAATTCTTCGTAACGCATTCAAGTACATAGTTGTCGATTGTTTTAATATCGAGTACTGTCGATTAACGCTTTAAATGGAAAAATTCCAATTAAAACACGAGTGGCTGAAGTGAAGACTTTCACTGATCGCAAACAAAAGCAAAATACGTGTCAAACTTTAAAACGCACAGCATTTTATACTTCCCAATAGAGCACAGTTCGCGCAAATTCGCTATACACTCAAACTTTTAAAATCATGCAATATAAGATAATTTTATCGGGCGAATGTTTCGGTAAAACAAAGAAGTGAATCAAAGAAAATGGTAACGCAACGTCGGCAATTAATGCGCAATGAAAGGATTAAAATTTAAATTGATTGGATATGCCGTAAATTGCTAACAAGCTTCACTCTGCTGTCGTCGTCAGCTTTTTTTTTATGCCGAACTAATTTTGTTTATTGCGTGACTTAAAACGAAACAACACACGAAATATGGTTCGATTCATGTTACCGACAGTTTGCGCAGTCTTTTGCTTTCTTTCAAAACGCGACACCCAACACATTTTGAAGGCTATTCGAGCGAACGTTTACGTAATTATGAGCGTAACTCTTAAGAGGCCATGAAGGGAAACTCTCTCTGTATGAAAAGCAGCATTTCAATTAATTTGATTAAAATTGAATTTTACCGAATTTAATTTTATCAGTTTAAAAAGCGAAAATTAATTTCAATCGTTAAAGCGACGAACTCACCTCTTTGAATTTTTTAAATAAATTTTTTGTCAAACGATTTTCTTTATTATCGCGATTTGGATTAAAAAATTTCTGACAGAAAAACAACTCAGTTTTCGAAATGCAATATAAAATTCGTGAATTGAATATTGCAAAAAATAAAGCGGAAAGCAAAAACTTTGCGTTTGAAATTTGTGAATAAAGAGTGAAAATTGGAAAGCAGATTCCACACACTTTGTGCTTTGAATCGATGTTTTGAGGGACTTTCGTTTCATTGCATGAATGCGCGTCTCTCAATTCGCGTTTTGAGCTTCGTTTTTTTATTTTAAAGTTTTTCGCATTCTTTCGCTTTTTCGTCTTCGTTTTGCACGAAATCGTTCGATTTTAACGCGATTTTTATCCTATTGACTTTTTTTCGTTCGGTTATCTGTTTGCGTAGCTATTCACCGATATTTACATTGATTCATTGTGTACACAAATTCTTGAAAACTATTTTATATAATAATAGTTTCTTGAAGATTATTGAATTTAAGCTTTTTGTTTAGAACTTATCTTTTGAATTTTAAACTCGATAAAAATTATTAAAAGAGTGAAAAAACTTTTCTTTGGCAGTAGATAAACTCTGTTTGGGCTTAAATGAATTTAGAATGTTTCAAAAACAGAATAATCATTGTATTAATTTTAATAATAAGCAAATTGCTTTTTGAATTTTTCAAAATTGTAACAATTACTAAAGTTTGCAGAAGTGAAAAATTAAAATAAAATTTTGAAAAGAAGATTTCGAAAGCCAAAACGAAAAGTGTGTGCATTTCGACGTGAAGAGGGCGCAAACAGCGATCGCAGTCAAGCTACACGTAACTTTAGCGAAGAAATGATGAAAGCGATGTTTGAATGGAAGCCAGCGTTTCTTTGAAAACGATGCTTTCTTTCGAAAAACGACTCTTTTACATTATTATTTCCATATTAGCAGTGATCACCACACACTCACTCGTCGAATGCGCCCAAACCAAGACCTCGTCACCAATCACCGTTTTCGAGCCTAATTTGTTAGTGGTCACTTTGAACGGTTCAATTTACGCGATCGGCAAACGCAGCGGTCGCGTGAAGTGGTCACTCAGCGAACAGTCACTGGTCAAATTGCCGTCAGCACCGAATTCAAGCGCTGAACTCAAGTCGCCGCTATTTTTACCCGATCCAAAAGATGGTTCAATCTATCGTTACAATAGTATTGAGAGTAATTTTAGATTCGACGGCAAACAAAAGCCGCGAGATTTGTTAGAAAAACTGCCATTCACTTTAAGCGAATTAATCGCACTTTCACCTTGTCGTAGTAAAGACGGTCTTCTTTTCATCGGTAAAAAGATCGACTCTTGGTTCACTGTGAACAAAGAAAGTGGTGAAAAGATGGTACTCGATTCGGACGGTGAACACTGTCCACGTTCACCACCGCGTGATTACGCAGACGAGTTCATTTCGGATGAAAAACTCTTGCTCATTACTAAAACAGAGTTTCAATTAACTGTGATTGATATTAAAAGAAAACAAAAAATATGGAATTTAACTGTTGTTGATTATTCTAACACCGCTAATCTAATAAGAGCTCAAAATCATTATGAGCTTCTTCTCTTAACATCCAGCAAAACTGGTAAAATTGTCGCTTTGGATGCGGTTAATGAAAGCGGATTTGAACCTAAAGAGCTCTGGTCGCTTGAACTCGGCTCGCCCGTAATTTCATTGTATGAATTCGATGACATGACTGCTTTTGGACAAATGATACAAGTGCCATTCCTAACATTTAGCGAAGACTTCGTAAAAAATCATGATATTCACTCAATCCAAAATTTGTATTCGAGTATATATATCGGAGAAACGGGCATAAAATCACTTTATGCTCTTACAACGCTTGTCGATTTGGATAACACTCCACTATATTCATTGAAACCACTTCCATTAATTGAAGGACCAAAAGTTGAAAATGAAAACGAAAGTGAAGACTTTGTCGATTCTGATCATATATCCTATGATATTGATGTTTTGTTCAATGGTTTTTACGAATATCCTGGTTATTCCAGAGCAGAAATTGTTCCTCACTTGACCGTCGTTCCTTCAATGGAATTTTTGATTGCTCAAGAGCCACAGACTACAGTAATCACTTTTCACGAAACTAACAACGAGCAGGAGAACAAACCCAAACAGTGTGTTTATGAAAAGAATTATAGTCAATTAATGCATTCATTGCACAACGAAATTAATAATACGTGTGAAAACGATGAAATAGAACAAGTTGTAATCGTTTCCCTATGGCATTGGTGGAAAGAAGTGCTCGGCATTAGTATTACCTTAGCGATATTTCTTAATATTTTTGTATCTTATTTAAAACGGAAATTTCAACATTGTGCCAAAACCATTTCTCCTTTGGTTAATGAAGATTGTATTTTGGCAAATTGTATCGAACAAAGTGAAGAGAAGCCTCAAACGAACACAACGCTTCTTGAGTCGAGCAGAACAAATTCTTCCACATCTCGACAATCTTCCACAGAGATATCTTATGTGTCGAGATTTTACAATGACTTTGAAATTATTCAACGATTAGGTAAAGGTGGTTATGGTGTTGTGCTTGAATGCAGAAATAAGATTGATACTTGTCATTATGCCATTAAAATAATTTTGCTGCCATTCCGTGCTGAAGCAAGAGAAAAAGTGATGCGAGAAGTAAAAGCTTTGGCAAAATTGGACCACAGAGGAATCGTGAGATTTTACAATTCATGGCTTGAAGTGCCCCCCGCCGACATCGAAGAGTCTCGCCTCAGAGATTGGGAAAATAGTGAGATTTCTTCATTTTCGCCGCTGAGTAATACAGCGATTTATGCGAGTCTTCTCTCCAATAATAATTCAGCTTTAAAAGTACCGATAAGTAAAGATATCGGTGATAAACTCGATTCTTTGAACTATCAGTGTTATCGTGATTCAGAAAACAGTTCGAGCGATTCTTTCATTGTATTTCAACATTCAGTTTCTCAAAAGTCAAATAAAAATGTTGAAACTGAATGTTATTCAAACACCAAAGAGAAGCCGAAAGAACTGTTCAATAATCGAAAGATGTTCCTCTTCATACAAATGCAACTGTGTAGAAAAGACACACTTAGAGAATGGTTGAAGAATAACCCGAAAAGAGATCGCAGTACAATATTCGAGATATTTCTTCAAATTGCAAGCGCTGTGGTTTACGTTCATGATATGGGTTTAATGCATCGCGATCTTAAGGTGAATGGATTAAATATTTTTCAATTGTTTTCAACTTTTATTTTAGCCATCGAATATATTTTTCGCTGTTGATGGTAGTATTAAAATAGGTGATTTTGGTTTGGTAACCGCAGCATCTGTTGATGATTTCTTCAGGACACCAGAAATCGAATCCAAAGACGTTATTGACGGTGATGAAAGGCATACAAATTGTGTCGGAACTCAACTCTATATGAGTCCAGAGCAGGTAGTTGTTTCTTAATTATCCGGAATATTGTCAACAATTGTTTCATTCTTCAGATACGCGGCGTAATGTACTCAAACAAGGTTGACATTTACTCATTGGGTGTCATTTTCTTTGAAATGATTGTACCTTTCAACACTGAAATGGAGAGAATCTCTGTTCTAAGAGATGTTAGACAACAAAAATTTCCTCTCGATTTTGCTGCCAAGTATCCTCAGGAAGTATGAACAATCATTAGTCATAAATTTTTTAAGTTTTCAATTTTCATAATAGTGCGAATTGCTGAAGAAATTATTGGCAAATGATCCTTCTGAACGACCTTCCGCTGAAGAAATAATGCAAAATGAATTATTTGAAGAAATAGACGTCGAATTTTACTTGAATGAGCGACCTTCACGGCGAAGAACGATCTCATCGCGTAGTTCGGAATCTTGAGCGATTTCTTGAATTTGTAAAATAATGTAAATTTTGTTCAAAGATGTAAATTAAATCTTTCATTTATTTATAACTATGATGAGATTTTTCTTTTGAAATATTTATACCAAATTCGTACGTGAATAAAAATTCACAATTAAGAAAAGTAGTAAATGCTTTTTTCAAAATTAAGTCAAAAAACACACACATTGTGATATTGAATACTTGATTCTTCAATTAGAAAAATATTTAAAATCAAAGGTTTGGAAATGATAAATTTCAAATCATTTTATGAACATTTTCTAGATATTTTCATAATGAAATATCGACAAAATGATCCAAAATAGAAGGATTGAAAAATATAGTCACCGTAAAAATATTTTGCATCTTATCGACAATATACGTAGCTGTTTCGCTTATATATTTAATGCATGATACGATGCAACATATTCAGACGGTAGCTATACAATCAAATAGAATAAAAGTATGAAAAATAGGAATAATGCACTTCCTAATCTAACATTTTCAGCCAAATCAGGCACCGTATTCACTCATATTCAGTTCCTAAAGAGGAATCACAGAATGATGATGAGTCCTCTTCGAATGAGGATTCATTAATGGCACTGGTATTGAGTATTGGAGATGATTTTAGTCCGGTGAATGAAGAAGTCAAATTTAATCGATTTAATTTCTCCTCAAGTATCGAATCCTCAAGTGAAGGATCATCTAAATCGGTGTTGTCAAAGGTAAGAAGTAAATCTGAAGCGGACGGTCTGTCTTCTGCAATTTCAGAGATCAATGATATGAGCAAATCAACTAAATTTTGCCCGAATGTTTCTTTAAAATTCTCAGGCAATTTTGATTCTTTTTTGAGATCTTCAAAAAGTTTGTACTTTTCATGAGAAGTTTTGATTGGATACAACATTTCGAATAAAATCAAACCAGCAGAGAATATGTCTGCCTTTGGAGTGCATACACTCACGTTTGCCTGTAAAAAATCAAATTAGAAGCATAATAAAAGCAAAATTCATAAATACAAATTCAGGTGCCATGTAAAGTTTGTTTGGATGAGTACATGTTTTGAAACCGAAGTCGCCTACTTTAATTTTGCCTTCCAATGAGAAATAAACGTTTGATGGCTGATTAATAAAGTAATGAATTAAAGACACAAAATGAAAATAAATAAATTTTACTTTAAGATCTCTGTGGACGTGACCTTCCTTATGAATGACGACTAAAGCTTCAATAATTTGACGGAACCAGTCAATTGCAAGTTTACGAGATTTAAACACAGAATTTTTCTCAAGCCAATGCTTCAGCGTTTCTTTTTTACACAATTCCATTGCAATAAAAAGATAT
>NCKU01005241.1:0-10489 GCA_003675995.1 Dinothrombium tinctorium
TTTCAGTCTCATAAATTTTTTTACTACTTTTAAACCAAAGCTTTCTGAATCAAATTCTCTCTACAAATTTATCGTAGATAAAACAAAAATCAAAAATCTAAAGAAATTTAATCAATTAATTTTTAATATATAATTTTCAATGTAGATTTCTGAGAAATAAAATTCTTTTTAAATTCATAAAAAAATTAACAAATAAGAACCACCGGTTTTCTTGAAGTTTTAGATATTAATTCTTAAATTTTTTATTATTTGAATTTTATTTTTATTTAAAAGCAAATAAATAAATAAATAAAGTAATGTATGACGTAAAAATTGCAAACAGTTTTCAATTCATACCTTCTAACTTCGAGTTCATTTTAATCTATCGAGATTAAGGGACAAAGTACCCAACTCATTTCATCTTTTTACAGAGATATTGATTGAAATGATTAAAAATTAAATTTAAATTTCAAAATTACCCTTTTCCATTTATTTATTTTATTCTTTGCTAACTGCCAATTTTCTCTGAATGATTGAAACTTTGCTAAAGGATTTGAAGTTATCAGCAAAGATTTATTAACAGCATCGCTTCGAGCTGAACTAAATTTGGCTTGTGGCATTTACTTTTGTTTAGAATGCAATAGTTACAGACTAAAAGCAATTTAAGCCAAAACAAATGCAAAAGTTTTAACCTTTTTCGAAAAGTACAGCAGCTCTAACAAGCTCGACACAATTTTAATCACAATAACGAAACAAGCGTGTTCAAGCATCTGTATCAGCGTTTTGTGTGTTCGAGAGAGTGAAGTGCGATCAAATGAAAAGCAATTGGAAAAGAGCTTAAGATTGCGAGCGAAGTTTGTTTGAAATTGATTTCAGAGTATTTCACTTGTCACACGTTTTATTTCAAATGCTAAATCGCAAATTTTCAAGAGTTTTAAAATTAATTTTTAACTATGAAATTCATTGTGCGCTAAAATTCGTCAAAAATGCGATTAAAAGCGAAAAGTGAAATCATTGTTAAAAATTGACTTGAAACAGCAAACATCGGCTGAAATACTTTTTTTTGAAAAGCGTGCAAAACACGGCAAAATGTTTGCTTTATCTTCATTTTCAATCGGTTTAAAATGTAAATCAAATACATTCGCTTGATTGCGTCTTCCATCATTTTTAATGAACACTTATTTTTAGCTATTTTCTGTGCAAAAAAATTTAATATGCAAATCAATGTTGAATTTTGACAAGAGAGAAAGAAAAGAAATTTGATCGAAAAAAGCGTTTGCGAAGAAGAAAACACAAGACGAGAGCAAATAATCGCGTTCGATGCGAAGCAAAGAAAAAGTTTTTCGCTGTTTATTCAGCTCATTTTCTCACATAAATTAATGTGCTAGTAACAAACGAGAAGCGAGAAAAAAATTTTTTTCCAAGCTCAAGCTTTGCACTAAACAATTGAACGTGAACTGTTTCGCAAAGCTTTCGCGCGCCTTCGAATTGACATTCGACTTAATGTCAAACTGTTTCGTTGCGCACGAAACGCTTTCACTTATTTTATGATTCGAACGTACACACACCGATTTTCGGCTATTCAATCGTGTTCAGAATGTTCTGCACTTCTTATATTCGATAGAATTCAAATGAAGCGTTTATCCTGCTGAAAATAACGCAAACAAAACTTCAGCGTTTCAGCGAGAAGCGAATTTTTTATACAAAATGTTGTCTATGCATTATTTACGCAAACTTTTTCGGAGCATTTGAATGTTCGATGAGCTTACCTTGATTAATCGAATCATTTGCTCATACATTTTTGTGAATTCAACAAAACAATGAACATTGCGAAAAAATAGGCCAATTGCATTTCAGCTCGCTTAAACTGAATTTCACACTTTTCGAGCTTTGGATATTCTTTAAACGCCTGAATGCGAAAGCATCGCGACTGAGTTAATGTTTTCGAACATTTTTATCCGCTAATTTGCGAACATGAACACTTTATTCGCAAATGTTCGCTTCGAAGTACATTTGGCGTAAAATGAATTGCGTTAAAATTAATGCGTCCGAATCGCGTTTAGTTACATCGATTTTCGTTTTCAGCTCACGTCTGTTTGTGTGCGACTAGCAATTAGCCGCAAAGAGTACAAAGTAGTGAAAAAAACCATCGCGAATGCTTCATTGTTTTTCACTGAGCAGAAGAAACATGCGATGAATCAAAATGATTTGAAAAGTCGAAATGAATCGCGAATTTAAAAGCATTATGAAAACGCGTTTAGCGGTGCTTTCAGAACTGTTGATCGCTGAAAAGCTCTTCTCTTCTTCGACAATGCGAATATCACTGCTTTGAGTGCTTTCGAGTGCTTCGTGCGTTGAGTATTTGTAAATGTTTGCCGAGTATGAATACGTTTCAAACGCTCGTTGCTTTTAGGCATGAAAAACAATGAATGAAAGGTTTGAATAAGTGTCGCGTGTGTCTGCTAGTGTGCGTTTACAATTTTCAAACGTACTAATGTTTCTAAATGTGCGAATGTTTACTTTATTTGATTTCCAGCGAAGTTGCACACGATGGTTGAATTTTTACTAACTTAATTAACTCTTAATTTGAATCGCTAAACTTGAAAGTGAATTTTTGAATCGCTGTCAACAAAATTCAAAAGCGAATGAAGCGATTTTTTTGCATGTTTTGAGCAGCTAATATCGAGCTCTTTATACAACTGTTACTCGGTTTTAATTAAAATTTAAAACAGCTAATACGATTTCGCATGAGAACCAGAAAAGAGCATAAAGTTAGAGGCTATTTTCAAACTCTCAGAGATGACGCAGGAGAAGTCCTACAGTTGTTCTATGACGTAGAGCTCGTATAATGCCCCATTTGTGAAACCTTAACGCTGTGATTCAGATAAAATTGAAGTTTTAATTGCTAAAGTGATTCTATTTTCGGTTTCAACAATCAAGAATCCTTCAACTGCTTTAAAAATAGTTTGTTTCACAATTTTTTTTTCTGTGCATTACCAAAAACATTGAAAATGTATTCATATTAAGTGTTTCCATCCACTTAAAACAGAAATGAGAAATTTCATCAACTTACAGCGATATTAAGTTTGAAAATTTTTTAAATTAAAACTTTCATTTACTTTCCAAAATTTAAAAAAGTTTAGAAAAAGAAGCTTATTTGTAAAGTAAGTTAGTAATAAATGAATTTCTTGATGGTTACTTAAATTAAATTTTTATTTTCAATTTCTTGAAAAAGCGCAAGTAAAACTTTCTAATGAAAGTTCACATTTGTTCACTTCTTTTACAATGGAAATACAAAATTATTTTTCAATTTTACTGCCTTGTTTAAGCATTTCAGTCAGCATTTCAAAAACTGTAATCTTTTTCTTAAAAAAATTGGATAAACTTTATTTGCTTTCAATTTTCACATGTATTTCCGTGATCAAAAGAGTACACACTTGTCAAATAAAATCTTTTCACTTCACTTCAAACTTGCTTTATGCAAAGCAATAGATTGAAAGATCTTATTGGACATGACTGTTCATTTTACTTTTTAAAGCATAGCTCACTGCAAGAACTCGTTGCAAAACGTCATAAATGATATCAAAATGGATGTTAAAAATTTAAAACAAACAGTTATGATATTTTTGCAATTCAGAAATATGCTTTCAAAAGTGAAATATACTTTTTCTGGTCATGGCAGCATTATGTGAACAGGGAAAAAGTTTTGTTTATCATATCTCATACATCAGTGAGCGGCTAAACTTTTCATGTCAACTCAAGTACTAAAAGTTATTAATTTTACACAAGGAAATGTGTAGATTTGAAAAATTTATATTGTGACAGACTTCAGCGAATGTTGATGATAAGTATTTGCTAAAAATTCAAAGTCGCTTCGAAAATTTCTTCAATTTCTTTTTAATGTTTACATTCCTCTTTCAATTTGATGTGCGAAAAATTGAAAATAATCAATTAGAGACATAATAATAACCGTTTTAAACAATTTCCACCAGCCATTTCCCTAATGCTAGATTCTTATTGCATAAGATTCAAAAAGCTCTAAAAAAACAAATTCGCTTTATCTACCGATCAAAACTTTAATTGTTAATGCATCATTTTTCACAGTAAAACCAAATTGTTTAAAGCTCTGTTACTTGTTTTCACGAATTCTTTTAATATTGATAAAGGTTAAAAATTAGAGCACTTAATGATCATAATTTACATTTATCGCCATTGGCAATTATATGCCAATACAAATCAAACTCTCTATGTTAGTTTTAAGACATTTAAATAATTTTCAAAGCCTAAAAAGCTTGTTTTAAGAGTATCACTTTTGAGTGACTGATCCAACGTCACAAAATGAGAAATTTACTAATATTATTGGGTACAGCTCCTGATAGAACGTTTTGTTATCTTGTTTATATAGAAAATGTAAAGTAAAGTGAAAAGCAAAAAAAAGTGCAAATCGAAAACAACGTTTCGGTATGTTTACAGCAAAGCTTCCTTTTTTGAGACATCAAATATATAAACAAAAGCATATTCAGCTGCAAATATCTAAAAAATTATCGATTGTCGCTTTCAATTCAAGAATTGATAAAAACTTAGATTTTACAAAAGAATTGTTTTCAGCAGAATTTGAATGCAGTACTTTTCACGAATAAATTAACAAGGGACACTTTTAACGTGATAATGACCGATTTTAACCAAATTTTGCACACAAATTTTCATGCATAGAATTTTATAGCGAGTCATTTTTATCGGCTTTATCTGCGATTTCGACTTAACGAAAAATCAATGAAAGATGATTTAATCACATCAAAAGTCAGAATCAAATAAAAATAGTTTTTGTCATTATGCTTTCAGCAATTTTTGCATTTCCAAACAAATCAAATTTTATTTTTTTAATTTTCATATAAATTGAAAATAATGAAACAAGAATTTTGGATTATCTAAATAAATCAACAAAAATTAACCAAGACAAAATAGAAATTTTAACAAATGTTTAAAAACCATCATTAGATGAGATAACAGAAATCGAAAGACATCATATTGCAGAACTCTAAAAATTAGAATTTTTAACAGAAACTATAATTTAATTTATATTCGAGTATAATTTTTTACAATATTTTTCTCTGTGATGGAAATTTTTTGTATTTGTCACATTTTGCATTTTGATAGAAAACCTTGCTCTTTCAATTCACAGTTTGTATTATCAATCGAAACATAGTTCTCTTTGCATATCTATGCGTTTAGTGTAGTGTTACCGAATGTCTGAAATTTATTCTGTACAATGAAATCGGGAACTATTGCAGCGAATTCAACATTGCAGTAATGTCAAACTTTGCTATCAACTTGTATATCATTTCGCATATTTACTTCGCAAGATAAAGTTTTAGTTTAGCGTTGTGAAAATAACGTCTGTTTTGGCTCATTGTAAACGCATTTTCATTTTAAAGTTATTTTGTAAATGGTTTAATTGCCTTGGTAATTACAAGAGTTGATGATTTGAGAGATTTGTGTTTCTTTGAAGTTCTCGTTACGGACGATTTTTAGATAAGAACCAAAATCGGATGCAACATTCTTATGTCTAAAAACAACAAAATATAATGCGAACGATTGAACGAATTTATCATAAGAGCTTAAAATGTTTTACATTATATTTAAAAATCCTGCTTGTCACGTAAGTTGTTTTCAGCATATAAATATCTATCGAGAATGGTTCTTTCACTAAAATTCTTTTTTACCACATTTACGCCTAAATAATCTGAATTAATGTAATCTGCGCGTTTGTCTTTACGCTTTCTCCTAAATTAAGTTAATTTTATTTTAATGTTTTGTAGATCTGAGGTCACTTTTTTCCAACTACTTCCATTTTTACGTTTGATTGTTTCCTCTGTTTGCCACCTTTTTAACCACTTTCGCACTGTCACACCAGAAAAACCGACGTTAAGCGAAATACTTACGATTGATTCATTCTTAGCCTTTAATTCAATGATTTTAATTTTTCGTCGTATCTGAGCACTAATACGAAAACGATTTAAATGAAACACCCGTTTAAAACCACGTTTTTTTGTATAAATAAATCAAAATTAATCATGTTCAGGGTGAAGTTTTATGAAATGTAGTGAAGTATTCTTTTAGCTGTAGGAAACTTTTTTCTGTCAACAAAAATTTATAATTTTATATTGATATATTTATGATTTCAGAGACTCACACAGAAAATTGCAACAAGTTGATCAAATTAGCACAAAAATGTTTACTGCAATTTTATCCAACTTAATTTTTACTCTTTGCTATCACATAAAACACTTACAATAATTTTTCTGTACGAATTTTTTCTTGAAATTGATAATACGAAATTCATTCAATTTCACAAATAATATTCTATGAGCAAAATCAATCAAAATGCACATTCCAATTTTTAAATTATGGCCTTGTTCAAACGCATACTCAATAGCATTAAATCTATGGAGTAGTTCCTTTAATCACTAGTTTCTCAACCATTTATAATTTCTAAACTTTTTTAATTATAAAAAATTTGAATATTAAAAGATGTTTAATTTGTGCTGACTGGAAAAAAATTTCACGAAAAGAGTTTTCATTTAATTGAAATTCAAATTTTTCTTATTATGAATTAAAATTATATAAAGTTTTTAACATGAAATTAAGCAGTTATAGCAAGTATACATTTAAAGTTTACTACAGAACTGTAGAAATGTAGCAATCGAATTGAATCTTCGTCTTTTATAATCAATGCTTTTTTAACTTTTTCTCGTTTGCTAACGTATTAGGAAAGTGATTCAATCAGAAAAGTAAATTAATTTTGATCAAAGGAGGATGTAAAACTTTCTCGAACTTGTTAATAGAATGTCTTTTATCAGCGCAAAATGAGATTTGCTTTTGCATCTTCTTACTGCTTTTTTAAATTAATCATTGAATGTGTGGTTTGAGCTGACAAACAATCAAGATAAAAATGTCAAAACCATTTCTGTATTCGACGACCATTAAGCAGTCAGCTTATGCTTTATTTTTACCATTAAGCAGACTAGCTGTTTGCACTCACTTATCATTGTTTAATGATCATACACGTAATGTATTTCACTTCAACATTACAACTGAATCGCCCCTTAATAACTAGAGAAAATAACTAGCGGTTTCATTTTTCTAAAAATATAATAAATGCAAATGACTGAATAGATTGACAGGTGAACACTTCTTTCAAGAAATTTGCATAAAGCCTCATAATGACAAAGATTCAATTTTTTGTTATTTAAGTTAACGATTAAAATTTAGATTAATGAATTAACATAAATATGGTAGAGCATATTTATGTTCATATTTATAGCATTTTGTCAAATTTTGGATTTTTTATTTTACTTCCAAAATAAATGTGTACATAATTCTAATAAGGAAAAAAATTATAAATTTTTAATTTTTACCGGATTAACATACTTTCTTGATGCAGATAAATTTAAAGCTCTGTAAATATTTTATTTCAACATCAAAATGATTAAAAGTTTTTGAAGTGTAAATAAGTTAAGTAAAACACAGATAAAATTACTGCAGGAATATGATAAAATATTAAATTTGCCTTTAGAAAGGTTAAGGTGGCATGGAAAAGCTATTTTACAAACAAATAAGTAGTTCTAAACCGATTTATTGAACAATATGAAAGAAACAGCGAAATTTTGAATGGAATCTATGACCTTAGGCTATGAATTCTTTTGATTTTGCAAAATGTAAATATTAATATGTTGAATAATGGAAAGTAAAATTTTTATCTCGTATTGAGTTTTGGCAAGAAAGTTGATTAAAAATTAAAAAACTTTCTGTACGTTTGCTTAACGTTTCCTAGAAAATATGTTATTTTGAATCATTTCATTATTTTGCTGTTTTTCTATTAAGAAATTTTATTCATATCTATTCTAATTTTAAAAGTTGAATAAAGCATTTTTTTTCTAAAAGCCGTTTAGATGAAAAGAAGTCAGCGATGAATTTAATTTACGATATCTTTTTTATCTATACAGAGTTTAATGAAACTTCAAACTGAAAGAGCAAACACATTAACACTGAAAATCAGTAATAATATTGCATTCAAGCATAATGACATGCTTACACTTCAATCGCTGCACTATGATTTATGAAATGTTCAAACACATAAATAATAAGATAAGTTACACCATATTTATAACTATTAGAGATCAATAAAAATTATGATACGAGTAAGTGAACATTACTTTTTTCCCAGCCTTTATTCTCTGCCTTGCAACGCTGTAATTAATATTGTATAGTAATTTTCATGGATTAATAATTACACGAAAAAGTGATTACGGCAGTATTCACTCGCCTTTACTCGCCGATAATGGAAAACTTTTTTTTCTGAGCCTATGTAATTCATGATAGCGTGAAAGGAGGTGAAAAAAGCATTTGAACTCTATTTTTAGGCTTTGAAAAAGAGAAAATTCGTAAAACGTAAACACTTCTTTTTGTAAACAAAACCTTAGCGTGGAGCGAATAAAAATTTTCCTGACACGAAAGGAATTTTCTCCTGTTCACAAAGAATAGATCAGTTCTTTGTTAAGAAAGAGAATTTCAAAAGAACTTCGGAGCAAAATTTACTCTTTCTGTGTTTAAAATGTTGAAAAAGGTCTAAACTACCCTCTAAGCAGAAAATTTTCCGACAATATGCGCAAAACAAATTTCGTGCTGTCATACGTAGCGTGTAATTTAAGAGTTTCTGAACTATTCATTTTCACCAAACTCATTTTGTGCTAGTTTTTGATAGCTTATCAAAGAAAGGAAAAACCTCACTAACAAAGAAGTGAATCGTGAGTATTTTTTTAAAAAAGAGTAAATAGAAAAAGCCACATAACAAGCGGTCAATAAAAAAAAATTGAAAATCATTTCAAATGGACGGAAGTTAAAAGCCTCGATCGCTGTGAAAAGTTCTTATCCAAAAGCATCGCGTTTTAAATTTCAATCGAAAGTTGAAATCCAAGATTGATGTTTTTATTTTAAATTTAACGAAGAGGCTTTTAATATAATTCCCTAGGATTCAAAGTAACTTTCTACTTAAAATTAAATTATGTAAATAGATCAAAACTTAAATAGTTAAAGAGATGAAGCGATCGATTTTTTATATTCGCTTTGAATATCGACGAAGAATATTGTTTTTATTCATCCTCATTCTTTAGTGGAAAATTGTTGTCATAGATTAAAAAATCAAATAAATTTCTAGTTCATTACGAAAATAATAATTCGAAAAATCTAAAAAATGTGAGAAAATTTCAATAAAAATTCATAATTACTTTGTTTTGTCAATAAAAAGAAAGTTTAATATTTATTCATAACAAACAACAAATAAAAATAAAGCTACAGCCAACAACAAATTTATTGGCTTTTTTCGTCGATTCAAACATGAATTTTTTAAACTCATGTTTCATGATAAGCTAAGTTCAATGAAAACAAGTGATCGCGAAGGCACAAACACAAAGAAAATTTTATTATTACATACAAAAGGTTCAAATAATGAGAATCACGAAAGAAAATACAGAAGCGACAGAATGTTTTGTGTTTTGCTATATTTTCCAAACAAAGCCAGTAAATTTAATGAAAATAATCGCAAAACAATCTTTTATTGACTGTATTGAAGTATAGAGTTTAAGTTGGCTTAACAGCATAAATGTGAACTGTGATATCAGAACTTACTCAAGAATTTGAGGTAAGCGTTCGGATTTTCCATGAAGATAAGTAGGAAAATGTTTTTTGTAATGAAAAATAAGATAATTTTTGGTCACATTTCGACGTATTTTAAATTTTATCAAAAGTTCGAGTATAGCATCTAAGAGCTTTTCACAGTTTCCGCCATAAAAGTATCCCAATTTAAAACTTAATAACTTCCGTTTTATAAATTATATTTTTATAAAACTTCGTAAATAAAATATACTATCATTTTAATGGAATATTTTACAAAAATTAAGTTAAATATCTTTAAAATAAGGATTATATTTAGATAAACTTACAACTTTAAGTTTATGAAAATTTTCAAATTTATATTCTTATTCATGATAAATCATTCATAATTTTATTGATCAAAAATCACAAAATCTTAATTGATATCATGTATATCATTCAAATAATAAAATAAAAACAAATTTGAAAAGATCATTTGGTAAGGCAACTAAAAATTTGAAAACATAGCAAAATTTGTACAAATTTTTAGAAATTTTGAGCTGACTTCCCAGAAAAAATTTCAGTTTTGTTTTATGATATAATTTGAAAGACTTTTTATATAATTTGAGATTTTTGAAAAACAATTTTTAACATTTATGTATTAATCAAAAAAGGAGAGAAAATTTATTAAATTTTTGATTATTTTATGGTTCAGAAATATTTTTGTTACTAAGAGCAGCAAACGAGTTTCTTTTGACATATTATCGAATTTCTGTGAAAGTTTGAAAGGTAAATCAATGATTTGTGACTGTAAGATTTAAGTTATTGCAAAAATTTTAAAAGTTCTAAGGTTCTAGAA
>NCKU01005242.1:0-10488 GCA_003675995.1 Dinothrombium tinctorium
ATAAAAAACTTACAATTGGTGGGTCAGAATGCGTTAAAGTAATTGATGTTGAATTTGAAATACATGGGATGTCCACTGCTTTTCCAGTTTTAGCGTTATTCGCTGGCGTTTCTGGCTGTTTTAATATCGTTTTATCGTCTTTCGGTGTGTCACCTATCTCCGAAGGTTTCGAATCGTTTTTGGCGGTTTTTTCAAATGTTTTTGTTTCTGAAGAATTTTTTTGAGCAATTGTTTCCTGTTCATTTTTTAACACTTCTCGATTTTCAGGTTTACGTATGGATTCCGTTTGACTTAATAACGTTTGTAAGCCATTGATTTCCAAGAATTTTGCAGTTCTTATTAAGGAATCTAACTGCGATTTAGGTATAGTTATTTTACCGTGATAAATAAAGTCAATAATAGCTTTAAGATCAGTGAATGGAATTTCTTTCAAAGCAATGAACGGTACGACGGGATAGCCGTCTTGGTGTTTCAACGCTGTTTCGATCACCTTTTTGAAGTAATTCGATGCTTTGCTTAACATTAAACGATGTCCTTTGATTACTTGTGTACATTCCTCGCCACAAATCAAAACGATATCTGTGAATTTCTGAGTCTCGTATGTTTCGATCAAATGATAGGTAGTATCGTCAGAATGATTCGCATGCCGTAAACGCATCATTCGCTCCTTCGGCGGATTCGGTGTTTCGCAGTGACTGCTCTGGTCGCTTTTACTCGACATTTTATACGACTCGACGTCTTCTACTTTCCCACTTTTCCGATTTCGTTTGCCGCGAAAAGATGATTCGAACGAAAAAAGAGGGGAAACAAGAAAGCGATGCAAATTCGAATGCGTCTTCTCAACGATTGTTTGCTTTCGACGCTCATTTATCGCGCAATGCGGGGGCTATCACCAATCTTCGATCGTTACTCCGCTCAATTAGTGCCCGATCCCTGAGCTGGCAATCGCACGTTGTTTGTGGCAATTCGGCGATTCTTTTCGATTTGTTCGTTACTTCGAACGCGAGACTCGCGAAAAGCGAACGCTATGTATTTAATGTATTACAACGGTGAAAACGGTCAACGCGTGTATACGATGGCTAAAGTAGACCCGAACGGTTCGCCCACTTTTTCGGCGCATCCAGGTTCGTGATTGCATCGCACCGCGAATGATTGGCTTGCAATCTCTACTTTTCTTTAACATCTCATTTTTTATTGCAATTTCAGCTCGCTTTTCGCCCGAAGATAAATATTCTCGGCAAAGGATCATTCTCAAGAAACGATTTGGTCTTTTAATCACGCAAGAAGCAACGAAAGCTGCTGTGCACTGAAATTTGCGCACTTTTCCCGTCGCCAATCATTCATTGTTTTAAATTGAATCCTTTTATACAGTAAGAGGCAAATCAATTCCCCACCCCAAATGCGCATATGCATGCTAGAGTGGGGAATTGTTTTGCCTCTTACTGTAATTATTTTTTGTTCAGCTTAAATTCCATTATTTGATTAAACAAAAATAAATCTGTACAGATTGCCAGCATAGTAATAAAATTAAGCATGAAACATAAGTATCTCTAATCAATTTTAATTGAGCGTTTGGTATCCATTCGTTTCAGTCGAAGAATAAGACGATCCTGTTATTTTTTGTTTCAAAGACTTGTACCAATTTCTTTTTGATTTCGTGCTTCCCGTTGATAGCGTCGTTGACGAGGCTGTCGTTGTTGACGTAGAGTTTACAGATGCTGTTCCTTCACTTTTCTGCAGAGCACTACCATTTGTCGAATGCAGTTCGTTTATTAACGAAGTTGAGTTCAGTGATGAAGTCAAAGAAGGTGCAGTTGGAGCAACAGGATAAGAAGAAAATGCAAGATGATTTACAAATTGAGATGATGAAGCTTGAGTATTTGAAGGTTTTTGCAATTCTAAGTAGTTAGTTTGAGTTATAAAAGTATCAGAAGGGGGCAAAAACAACTTTGTTCCTGGACCCCGAATTGAAATAATGATCTTTCTCCAAACCCAGTCTTGAATTCCATTTGCTTTAACCAAATCAATTTTAGTAACCATTTTTATGCTGGAAGGTAATTCACAACGTTTATAAATGATCGGAATAAGCATTCTACATCTTCTTTCTATTGCGAGTCCGGTGGCAAACCTTGTTTGAAATTCACATTCAGGTGATTGAAGAAACTCAGGCGTCAAAATAATTACTACACGATTGCATCTTTCTTCAATAAGCTTCGTAAAGGCATGGTATTCCCATGTTCCAAGAAGCAAATCTCGATCTCGAATGAATAGTTTCAAACCAATTTCAGGCGATTCTAAGTAAGCAGCAAGTGATTTGACGAAATCGTAATCGCTGTCTGCATAGCAAATATACGCGTCGTATTTAGTCGATGTGTCTGCATTTATGGCATCGTCGACAGTGAGGTGTAATGGTGATTCTTCTTCATGTATAGAGGAACTTTGTGGTACAGTTTGAAGAGCGAATGCTGTGCAAAGAAATTGTAAAGATAATATAAAGCGGAATGAACTTTATTTGCATACCTCCATTACGAATTTTACGTTGTTTTTGTTGCCAGAATTTTAACGCATCGGTTTTAAGTGAAGGTGTTAAGTCGTCAATTACATCAAATCTTTCGATCTGTTCGAGCATTGAGATTAGATCGCTAAACGAGTAGAATTCAATATTTGAATGACGGTCGTTTTCTGCTTTTTGATGGTGTTGCTGCTGTTGCTTCTCTTTAGGCATAACGTCGATGGCGTTCAGTAAAGCGTTGAGCGGATCGTTTGAGCGTTGAAAATTTTTCACTTCGCTATACGAAAAGCCTATCAACTCGGCGAGACCGCGGTAATCGCGTGCGAGACCATTGTCGCTGGTAATCAGTTGTTCTGGATTCAACGAGCTGCTTAGCAGCAAGCGACTCGATGTGTTCAACGCACGTATCGGTATTCGCGAATAGTCTACATCGTCGGTATTTAGTTCAGGCTCGTCGACTATACTCTTCGCAGACATCGTTCGCGTTTTAAGCGATTAAAATATTTGCATGAAAATAGTTTATTTTCTAAATTCAGATTTTTAATTATTGGAAAAGATTTACGCTTTTTTTACGAGCAAACAAACCTTCGTATTGCTTTCATTCATTCGCTGGTTTCATAAACAACTGGTTTCATTCAATGACTTCAAAGTAATAAATTTATGCATTTCCTTAACATTCGCGCTGTATTTCGGAAACAAGTTCGCTTTAAACGCGAACGCGCAGTGAAGGCGCATTTACAAAGTGTTCAATTAGAGGATTTGAGAATTGAGTTCTACTGCGTACTTATTGCTTAAATATGATTACTTTTTAAATTTAACACGCGTTTTAAGTACATTCATTCGCCCAGAAATCTTCCCATCGTTAGGTTTTATGTAAACAAAAATTAGGGAATTTATTAACATTTCGACCAATTAAAGAATTATTTAAATAAATGTAAGTTTAACATTAAAAAATTCGATTTCCGCGAGTTGTCCGAAGAACGAGCGACTGAAGCACGACTGTATTAAACACGAGATACAGAAGCAATAGTGTTCGATTCACAAATAACTGATGCAAGAGTTGCCCGAAATGCGATTATCGTAGCAACTCGATTCATGAATCGAGTGTTCTAATCGTGAATGTGCAATCGATTAGTCCAAAGAGAGATATTCGATTCTCTAATTATCCGATTCGCGATTCACTCTAATAACGAGTGTCTAAAGCGCGAGTATCCAAACCACAAGTGTTCAAAACGCAAGCAGCATATACGGAGTAGAAAAAAATCGTTGAAACAGAGGTAAGCTTTGGCAATTAACACAAGATCACTTTTCGTGTTTTTGTTGATAAAAACACTAACAATGGGAAGATTTCTGTGCGACTGAGTGTATGTATTTTACTCGGTTATATTTTAGCCTTTGATAATCTAGCCTTACAAAAATGGAGTTTTATATTGTTTTAGGTCACGCTTTATGTTGTTATTGCTGTTGTCTCTTGCAATCAGTTGCATCATTCGAGAAAGTTAGCGTTTCCTTAAAAATCGAAGCTTCATTTTGACCTAAATTTGAAATGTACAAAGTATCGAACATTTTTTTTTATTTTCACGTTCACGTTCACAAACGAAGCTGATTATAAAAAACATTTTGAGCTTTCGGTTTATGATTTGAAATATAACAATGGTTTTAAGATTTTGAAACGCTTTTAGCATCTCATTTATTCGTTGTTTTTAGCTTACGCTGTTACGCCTATGCTAATTAGTAATAAGTTAATTTAAAAAAGAAACTTGTATATATGAAAAAACGAAATACAAAACTTATGATTGAAATGCTCATTGTTCTCGCGAATCATCGCGTTTATAAACACATATTCTTTCTACTTCAAAGTTCTACCTTTCTCTTTATTTTTCTATTTAAAAATCAGGTCACACCACTTAGTTTGTTTTGTTAGACGCTCACATTTTCATTGCTAATATCTATCAGTGAAGTATTGGTTATTGGAAGGATGTGACTTGTTTCTTTCGCTTGTAAAAAGCATGAGTGCAAACGCATTAATGAGTGACCCTTCTTTTGCCGTGAAAATTTTCAACGCGAAATGAACTTCCATTTAAAGATGCCTTCCTTTTTTGAGTATAGCACAGTTTTGTGAATATTTTTACGCCAATTTCTACTTTTTTCAATGAATGACAGAAAACTTTTTCAATTTTTTTTGAAATTCGAGTTTAATGCAGTCATTTGAAAAGAATCAGTATCATTGTTACACAAACTTAACCAAACTTTCCTTAGAGCTATTGTAACTTGATCTGATTTCAAAGCGTTGTGTTGAGAAGTTGAGAAGACAAAAATGAAAGTTAAGAACTTTTTATATGTCTGCGATCTTTAATAAATTGTAGTGAAATGCAGTTCATTTAAATATTTAATCAATTCATTTAAACGAAGGCGGAGTTTGTACCATTTCGTTTAACTATTTCAATAATAATCGACTACTATACATAACGTAGCAAAGCGCATTGAATATAAGCGCTTGTTTAGTAAATCCTTCCAGTTTGTCGATTAAAATATAATTTTATACTCAATAGCTTGTCTGATTAATTTTTTTTTTATTTTAAATTCGCAAGAAGACGATTGCTTCTAACAATGGAAAATGAAAGTAAGTTTAAACTTTTTCCATAGTTTTATTTTTCAAAACGACAATTTGTTGAGATATTTTTATGATAATGGCAATTAGAGCGAATTAGAGCGGCACTTAAGCGATTTATCTATGAGCAAATTTTAATCTTTCAAAAATACTTCAAAATATTAATTTTTATAACTGACAAGGGACACTTTTAAACTGAAAATACACACACTATGCATTTCTATGTGTGAAAAATATGTGTACAAAATTTGGTTAAAATCGGTCATTCTCACTTTAAAAGTGTCCCTTGCGAGCAAAACAATGCTGACGAGTGGTGCCGCTTATCTAAAGTTCCTGTTCAGAAAATAGCCTTTGCCGAAAACGGGAATTTTATCGCCGATGAAACCCAAAGTTGCTGATACTTATAATAACACTGGTTTGTTGATTTTTCTTTTCTCTCTTAATAAAAAATATTTCAATTCGAATAAGTATGAAATTGTTCTAAACAAATGCTGAATTCGATTAATCAATCGACTAAAAAATAAAAATACAAACAGGAAGAAGAGATTTTAATTTCAGCATGCATTGTTCGGCGTCATTTAAAATACGAAAACAATATTCACACTATTTGCATTCGTTATTGCCTACCTTTGTTGCCTCTGTAGCAATCATTGAGGTAGTAATATTGTCTCGCTTAAGCGCACATAACACGCATTCGGAATGAATTAGATCACAGATTTTATTAAAGTTAATGCTTACACTGAAAGAAAGAATAATAATAATGAATGCAGTTTAGAGAGATCTCTTTATATACGTTTAAGCTATCTAATCTACGAAGATCAACAATGGAAATATACCTAGGTGCTAAACTATTAGTCGCTGTATTTTCTGCGACAATCTGATTCAAAATTATCACATAAATAGCGCAAACCATTTTGCTTGTCAATTCTTGTTTTCATCAGTCGATATGATCTGAATGATCATTAAAAGAACGATTAATTAAAAAAACCGTGCTCAACAAAATCGTCGAATTAATGAGCATCATAAATATTCATTACCATTAATGCTTGTGAATGACGCTCTACTCTTAAAAAAATGCGAGTATTCAATTCTTTATTATTCAGACGTGCAGAATAATTCTCACTTCAATGGTAGCGGGAACTAACTAAGAAACAAGAAATTAAGAAAAAAGCATTCGGATTAAAATATTCACCGATTTTATTGTTGTTAAAAAGCATTTGCAAACTTGAGTCTTGAATTAAAAGTAAAGAAAAATGTCATTTATGTGTGAAAAGCACGGAACTCGCTGCAAAACGAGAACGAGGTCCAAATTTGCCTCAAAGAAAAGCAATATTATCTCTCCTTCGTTTTTCTTTATCGCACTTTTCAAACACAAACGTCTACTTTGCAATTGTTCGCAGTGAGTGTGCAGACAATTCTTAAACGATATGTGCTCGTCAAGTGTTTGACATTTTCCTTTCGCTTGAAATTTTTTTACTTACATTCGAATCCGCATTTTTCATTTTCCTGCACTTGTCAAGGTTAGAAAGTTCTTTTCTCCATTATTGACCAGCATATTTAAAGAAGGTTACCGACAATAAATTTCCTTCGTACTCTCTCTAACTATTTCACTTGATTGTTTTGTTTTCGATTGTTTTTTGATAAGATGAAAAGCAAATATTGTTCTAGATGAGGCTACTTTTTATCTCTATTTAGTTATGCTCATGTATAAACAAAAGTTAGTTGATTTAAGACGAGAATATTCTTGACTAAAATATTACGCAGATATAATCGATTTGTTTAGAACAATTTTAATTTCACTTTTTAGAAACTCTAAGCTCTAAAATTTACTTTTTGCCTATTTCGATGTAACTTTGAATACTTCAATTAAATTTTCATTGATAACATTAATAAATTTTAATCAGTTTTCAGTTTGTATATAAGGAAAAAAAAATATTTGAAATAACTTAATCAATTCAATCATAATTAAATTGAACGAAATTCTAAAAATAGTAATGTTTTCTTTTTTTGTTGTTCGTGAAAATGTCTAACTTAAAGGATTGTTAGAGAAACATTTTTTAATGCTTGATTTGTTTACAAAAAATATTTCCAATTTGTAAAGATTGCTATTCAAATGTATTTGAAAAAAAAATTTCAATAGAGTGAAATAAACAATGACTTAAAATAGCACAAACATTGCGTTTGTAATAAAAAATAATTCATCAGAATTTTTTTTAGTATCAACACGAAGCATAAAAAATTTGCAATTCATTTGTACTTATTACAAGGTAAAGACTATTTCCAGAGAATTAACAAAGATCAAATAAGTACGTGCATCAGTTTTATGAAATTTTTGATACGAATATTTGCACTTGATTTCATCGACAGACTAGATAGAGCTAAAATTAGCACAATTATTGCTTGTTACAAACACATTTTTATGTAATGAGAATTTTTTGTCAGATTCGATCGCTATTATTACCTTATGAGATTACGAAAGTTTGCGATGATTATTATTTTGAACGATAATGAAAAGAATTAAATCGAGTTTAGCTTGTCCTAATTATATTTGGTCTCCGAACAAGGCAAAAGATTTATAACAGAATATTGATCTCAAGAGCAAGTTTAAGGTTTCGATTAGTTAAAAAATTACTTGTTCATTGTCAAAAAGTGAGATTACATAATTTATAACTTTTATATTGCAGTTATCAAGTTTTCTATACAAATGATAGTCATTCAACGTATTTGAATTTTTTCAACTAATATTAATTTAGGTCGAATAAAATCAATGTGTAAATTGCGACAAATCGCTCATTTCTTTTGAAAAGGGTTAAGCGCATTCCTTTTTTAGATGAAAAATGTTGCTTTTTAAATAAATGGAGCTTTGAAATGTTTCGATAAAACTTATTTTGGCCAGGTATTCATAATCTTCGTTTAACTCTTCATTCAGCTCTATTGTAAGTAGCGAAAACGTCTACTTAAATGAAATTTTTGCTTTACTTTTGGACACTTCAATTTTACGATGAGATTGAGCGATTTTATGGTCGTAAAAGTTTGTTATTTTAAACTTACTTTTCTGCGAAAAAATGACAAGTACGTATTTTAATTTTGCTTTTAACAATTTTTTTTTATCCCGATATGAATTATTTTTCCCTTCCTGTTTATTTGATATATGAAGCCATTCTTTTGCGAAAGAGTTCATATTTCCAGCAGCATTCAATATGATAATCTAATTGATACGCTAAACAGTGAAAGTGAAAAATTTCAGACCGTGAAGATGTTTAAATTGTTATGTAAATTTTCTTTTCAATCATAATTTTTTTACAAGAAATGATTTTACGATAGAAATGAAATAAAACAGAAAAGTTGTTCGCCATCGATCGCTTCCTTTTTAAAAGTGAATTTCAAAAATTATTTTTGCAATGAGCTCGAAAGGCATTGCTCGCTATCGCTTGTTTGTGCTATTCATTAGCCTTAATTTAAGAATCGAAATATTGAAATTAATTGAAAAGAGCGAGCTTGTCGAAAAAAGCAAGTCCCGCCCCTCATTGTTGAACACGCTGAAATGAAAACGAATTGAGCGTGGTAAGTAAAAAATGTTTGCTCCGCCTTCGGTAGTGTTCGCGATTCGAATTCTTTTATTGCCGAAAATCAGTGAAAAAAGGAACAAAACGAGAGAAATAAAGTGTTAAATCGGTGCTTAAGCGCAAAAAATTTGTTGTGCTTTTGAAACGAACGAAGGAAGCAATTGGAAAGTGTGTCCCTCGCAGAAGTGTGAAAAGTTCTCTGTCAGTGATCACTGATGCTTTAATGTTCACCACTTTTTACGCTGCTGTCCTTCGTGTTCGCTCTCTCGTAATAGCTGCTAATTAGGTTTTCCGTAAATTTCACTCATTTAAAAACCGTTTACAAACTCAACTTTATTTTATTGCTCGGTTAAAGCGTGAATGTGAACAAAAAATTAGTTTTTCTCAACGAAACAGCAGCGATGGACTTAAAAGTTGAAGGTATCTTTTGAACTCTTATCTCGAATTATTTTAGTTTTAAGTATTCGAGTTTTTCATTAGTCAAAAGTTTGCGTGAAAATGAAATTAACATTTCGCTGTGTTCGTTTCAGATATAGCTTATAATCGCAGCCACACATCATATGGATATAAGATTGATTTTGACGTTCGATATTGGTTAAAATGGCACAATCAATACTGGTCAATATCGCTGCTTTTATCCGCACTTTACATTGTCTTTGTTTTTGTCGGACAAAAGCTTATGGAAAATCGCAAACCATTTAATCTTAGAATTCACTTATCTGTATGGAGCGGTGCATTAGCAATTTTTTCAATCTTGGGAGCATTTAAAATGGTACCAGAATTTATTTCGGCTCTGAGCAACGAAGGCTTGCATGGTGCAATCTGTCGCAGTAGTTATGTGCACTCTGCTGAACAGCTTTTTTGGCACTGGCTATTTGTCTGGTCGAAATTGATCGAATTCGGAGATACTGCATTTATTATATTGCGAAGGCAAAAGCTCTCTTTTCTTCATGTTTATCACCATGCGTTGACTTTGATTTGCGTATTCTGCTTCTTCCCAGCAACAGTAGGCATAAATCGTTGGACAGGAACAATGAATTATTTTGTACACAGCGTGATGTACTCATATTACTCGGCGAAAGCGATGCGCATTAATTTTCCGAAATTCATCCCCATGTTTATAACCAGTATTCAAATATTGCAAATGTTTGTCGGTTTATTCGCGAGCTCGTACGCTTTGGGCTCAAAATTGAGCAACTATCATTGTAATTTAACAATAGGACAAGCTTTGTTTGTATTCGCTGGTTATTTATCATACTTCATACTTTTTTTAAATTTTTTCGTCAAAAGCTACGCAACAAAACGTGTTAAAAAAGTCGATTAGAAAAAGTTTGTATATTTTATTGTTGCGAAAATTTTTTAATAACACAAATGATAAAAAAATGTATTTCGATTGAATATCAATCAAATTCAAGCTCTTTTTATAAAATCGATTACGTCGGAAGAACAATGCTTCTTCTAACGACTGACCGCAATTTCGGTTATTGTTCATCAATTTCACACTCGCTTTACGGTTTCAACAAACTAATAGATTTTCGCTGTAACACGGTGATGCTGAATATTGATTTCAATGTCAAGATAATTAGTTGATCTTTTTAAAGAACACGCATAAATTTTGACCTTAATTTTATTTTATGATTTCTTCGACTTTTTTTTTACTTCGCATCTTTTGTTCAACCATAAAAGCAAATGTTTGACGAAATATTATTTCTAAATCAAGTTTAGTTTGCATTATATTGATATGTTGCATTCTTTTTTATAAGAGAAAAACAAAAAAATTTTTTCTCAAAAACTATATC
>NCKU01005243.1:0-10488 GCA_003675995.1 Dinothrombium tinctorium
CTTCATTTTTCAACATTTTCAAATGCTGAAAACTTTCATTTTATAAACCTCAATAAAGTAAATGAAAATGTATAAATAAAAGCAAATATTTAATTATCGGATTTGTCATAAGCTTGTGACTTAATAATGCCAGAAATGAAAGCTTTACTGATTTGAAATAATGGAAATTATCATCTTTTGTAATACAAATTTCATTTGCCATCAAATCTTCATCTTATAATGACTTCATTGTTTGCTTATTCTTACAATTTAAGAATTTTGTTTGAATTTCTCAAATCCGTCACATCTTTCTTTATAAAGATTATTTTGTACAAAGCTAAAACATTGAAAAATTGTTTTTTGAAACAACAGCTTGCAAGTTCATATTTGTTTAACTCTTCACAAATGAAGAATAAAGAAATTCAATTTTGATGTTGAGAAGTGTTAAAATTTATCAATGTGAATGAACTTAATTCAGCAAAATGAAGACAGAATAAGTTCGCGAAATTTAATGCAAATATTTAAAAATGAATATTGTTTTGAAAAATCATCTGTCTATGTTCTTAAATCAGTTTATTGACTCAACAGATAATATTGCAATTAAAAATAAGCTCAAACAATTAGCACACATTCTCTCAAACATAAGTTTTTTTTCCTGAAAATTTTTACTGAAAATTATCGTTGATTTTAAACTTAACTATTCAATTAAGTTCAAATGTTTGTGATGTTTAAATCCATATCAAGTAAATGTAAAATTTATGAAGCATATAAAAATTTTTCGCCTGCTAAACTGCTGTTCTATGTGCTTTATTTTTTCCATTTTGCCCTATTTCAAAAATTCTTTTTTAAATCAGTTCCAGATGTTTAATCAAAGTAATTGACACAATAAAATTTCAAAAACTAAAACGCTACCACATTTCAGTCTTTAGCTGTTTTTTCACTTCACGCTGCAGTACCGATTTGCCTTTTTTCCTGTAGCCCAATCAAATTATTTTTTTACTTTTTTGTGTAATGCACGAACAGATCGAGATGTTTATCGCGGTTTTTTTCCTTTCATAAATTTTGGTACAGCTTATCAAAAGTAATAAAATCACGAAAAAATTTTCTATTTGATGACATGATAAGCCAAAAATAAATTATTTTAGTCATTTTTACATATATATCCACCGATATTTCAACTTTAAGTCAACAGTACATGAAATTTTGTTTATTTATTCAATATTCTGTAACATGGTACATTCTATAACTTAAGAAATTGTGAAAAAATTGTCACTCAGAAGAGCTGATAAGGAAAAGCATCAAAAATCATTTTGTACGATAGAATTTAATTGCAAATATTTGTTCATGAAAAAAGTTTCTCGCTGCGTAACGCGTGAGGCAGTTTAGAGCTTTATTTTGGAAAGAATTGTAAACACAAGAAGAGAGAAAGGTGGGTGTAATATTGAAAAATAGTTTTCGGAATTGAAATTTTTGAGTACATCGCGTCCACTTATTGTTTTCTTTATTGATTCTAGTTTCCAATTCCAAAGCATTAAATTTGACAAAGCATAGCTGCACATAGAATTGACGTTTCGGTCTTAGAAACGATTCTATCTTTGCTTATCTCTTAGTTTTCAAGCATTGTTCGCTTTCAAATCGTGAAATATTTGCGAGTTTTACGAATTCAATTTGAAAGTTAGAGAACGACGTGTAAAATATTGTTAAATTTGAAAAGCCAATTCCACAGTTGCCAAGAAAAATATTGTGAATTTAAGAAAGCAAAATTTTGAAACTAGCGAAATGAGAACGAGAAAAGATAGCAAACAATGCAGATTTTGCCATTTACTGTGCAAGAACAAAAGATATCGTGTTGTGAGTAGAGAACAAAAGCTAATCGTTCAATTGGCAAACAGATGAATTTACGGCGACACATTTTATTTCAATAAATGCTTGTCAAAACCACAAAAATTAATATTTGATAAATAGCTTAACTCTTTTCATTAAACAAACTGCTCACAAATTGTAAAATCTAATAATAAGCGCCACTTAAAAACTTTGTTCGTGTTCCTCTTCATTCTCCATTTTGTTTAAAATCTCATTTATTGATTGCTTCGGCCGCTTTTATCGAACTGTTTTTCGCATTTAATAGGTTTTAACTGCAAACAAATAAAAATGATCTCGCAACATAACGCAATGAGATTCAGTTTCGAAAATAGAAACGCTTTTAGATCGCTTTTTTGAGATAAGGATGAGTGTTTTGTTGATACTAAAAGAAAAACACTTCAACCTCAATATTATCGATAAGTTGAACATTGTTCAGTTTCAGCATTAACATAATCGCATTGAGCGATAAATATTAATGCAAATATCTGTCTTATTTTGCCAAAACTTTGCTTTAGTTATGATCCACTGAGAAAACACCATTGAATCTCTAAGCGCTGTCCTTTTTTCTTATCCCGAATTTTGTTTCATTTTTTCTTAACGAAAAAGTCACATATAAAAAAAAATTGTGGCGACGTTTCATTTTAAAACTTTGCCACATAAACCATTTGAAATCAGCATTGTTAAAGTGGAAACCGAATAACTGTAATATATCGAGACAATCATAGTATTTTCCCAGCAGAAAAAAAGCACTTCATTGCTTTTACTACTTAAGCTTAAGAATCGCTAGAAAGAAGTGACTTTTTTCATATCTCACTGATCGAGCATTTTAAGTAGCTTTTCGACGGCTAACTTAAATTTTCTCAATGGTGTTTGAAAGCTTCGAATTGATTAAAAATGCCGTATATTGCGTATATTGCTTTCTAATGTTTCTTTGTTCGATACCAAATTTGATTGCAAACAGAGAACAATTGAAAAATAAAAATGAAATTCTATTTGAGCGCGTTTCTCATATGTCTCGTTTCAAAAACTGCGGAAAAAAATATTTTCCACTTTTCTCAAAATTGTGAAACTGTGGATAAACGAATTTCGAATGACGTTCTCGGTTGAGATTTCCATTTTCAAACATTAAACTTTGAAAATTTATGTTCAGTCTTTTACTTATTACTCAAACGTTTTAGATTTCGTTTTTTTTATTCTTTTTAAAGCTTTTTCTACTCAAAAAATGAAATTTTTTTCATTAAAAAATAGAAATGCTTTTGCTTGATTAAATATTGGCGCTTTTTCGCATTCGTCACTTTTTTATTCGCTGAAAGCAAACTTTTTTCTAAAGAGGAAGAAGATTCTTGATAATTGAAAATTATGTGAACGCTTTTTAAACTTAGATTTGATCCAATCTTTCATTTAAGGCAAAAACGAATTTAAAAAATTTTTTGTTTCTCGCGAAGATTAAAAAGCTTTTAGTCAATTGTTTCGGCTGGGCTTTTTCCTTCTTCTCATGCAGACAAAAATTCTCGAGCGAAGTAAATTCGGCTTTACGAGATTGAACAATGAAGAAGCAGAGAGAGATAGGAAAAAAGAAATTCACGCTCATTGAATGCAGCAAGAACAAAATAAGCATTTGCTGTTCTTACATTTCAGCAGCAGCAAAATTTTATTACCGCTATAATTCTTCGATAAAAAGATTATCATTTCTTTTCTTTCTATTATCATGCTCGTGGTTTCAACGCTTGTCGAAAAATAATTTATACGCAAAATATTGGAATTCATAAGCGAAAGCTGAAAGCTCGAATCGGCGCGAAATGCGAGCGGCTGAAAAATATACGACGTATGCGGTTATTAAGAAAAATTCTCAGACTTTCTGCACAAATTTAATTCTAAAATCTACGATAAAATTTGAACAAACAAAATTTTTTGTGGTCATTATATTAATTTTTGTCGCAAACTCTCATTTCCTTTTTTGTAACTTGAGCTGTCTTTGTAAAATCCAAAACTTTATACGACAAGAAGAGAAGTTATTTCCTTTTAATAATTTGAGGTGTTCTTTTGAAAATGTTAAAAAATTTTGGATGAGAGCATTCTTCTAAAACATCTCTAAATGCATTGTTTTTGAAAAGTCTAAAGTTAAATTGGATCATTTATATAAAATAGTATACAACTATGAGCAAAAGAAAATTTCGCTTTTTTCAGCCAAAAACTTTGCATAAAAAAGAATTTTTGTTTAAAAAGTTTCACACATTATAACTTTACTAAATCGTGATTTAATATAGTTTTAAAGCGGTGAGAGAGCAAGTTAAAAAAAATGAAGAAAAAGCTTTTGTGAACAAAAAAGTGAGATAACTCAGGATTATTTTTGACGCAAAAATCGTCTCTTGCATTTTTTAAGTGTGGTGGCATTGTAAACTCGCTTTAAAAACAAAAAATTTATATTATCTTGCCTTTAATGGCGTTATTTTTTAGTTCAAAGTCAGCTTCACACTTAAGCGTGAAACCATAGAAAAGCTTTTGTTTAAAAGACAACAAAATTATAAAAAATTTTCTTGAAAATTGCGCATCGTCGCATTGCTCGAAGTTGTTTGTAAGGAATCAAGCAAGCGAAGTACACAATTGTGACAGAGAAAAGCTGAATACATACAAAGAAGCCAAGCCACCAGTGTAATCTAAATTTGTTTTTTTAACCAAAGTTTTTCGACTGAAAAGTTAAGAAATGAACACACATTGCACAGTTGTAAAAATGCAATTTTGAAATATAAAAGCAGAAATTTAATTTATGACCAATCAAATTGCTTTGAAATCGATTGCTTGACCGTTTTAATCGAAGCAAAAGTGGCTATTTAACTTTGCTAAAAAAAATATTGTAAAAACGTTGTAAATCTTAATGACGCTCATTTCTTTGTTTTTGCTTCGCAGTTTAGTTTACTTTCGATAATCGAAACATTTTACTTTTACTCGGTTACACACTTTTGTTCAGAAAAATCTTTCGCTCTATTTCTTTGCAGTGAAGCATGTTTAAGTTAGGTGAAAGATTTTTTTTGGATACGACTGTAAACTGTTTGTTTTTTCATATGAAACAGTTACACCTCTCGGCAAAGCGGCTTTATTTGATTAAATCCACTTTCTTTAAGGCTAGTTTAACTTTTTTTTAGAGTTCTAAAAATGTTTTATTTAAATGTATACAGTTTCAAATAAAATCTTTTAGTGTAAAAGTGTTTAGAGTTTAAAGTGAAGTGAAAAGATTTTGTCGGACACGAGTGTACAATCGATTCAAAAAAGTTTCCATTATCAAACGTGAGCTTAAATGTTAAGCAATTAGAGCTTGATTCTTTGCTTTGAACTTAAACTCACTTCTCGACTAGGGAAACATTTATTTTGAATCGCTCGTACATTACAAAACAAGTGTAAAAGCGATTAATAAATACTTGAGAGTACTTTTATTTCGCCAAATCATTAGTTAAATCTAAGCTTCTTTTTTCGTGATAAATAATTGAGGACGTCTTTACTTTGTGAGTTTTACTTCTAAAAGTTAATTAGAAAAGCTTCCGCATTGAAACTACATAAGTAGACAAGTAATTAAACGTCAATGGTGTGTATTACGTATTGATCTACTCTTGCTCTAGAAGTTCGCTTGTTTTGTCGTTTACTTTTAAGCCGTACTCGACGTAGAGTAAGCTAAAGATTGCACTAGAATTAGAAACATCTGACACCCCTACAGATATGTAGCATCAATTAAAGATAATGGTGCCGGCTAGAAAAATGCTGCCACTATAGGAGAAAATTAGCTCAATTACACATGTTTAAATGTATTTATTATTATCATCATTATATTTCTTTTTTAATGATTATTTACCTCGATATATGAGGTATTGCAGTGAAGATCACTCTCGATTATCGAAACATTTTATTTTGAAACGGTAGCACATAAATATGTGATAATAGTATATAAATGTGATATATAATTCGATATATGTTATGAATATAGAGCTTTTGAAATAAATTCAGCAAACCAGATTTGATGTTCTGAAACAGATCAAACTAAACATGATTCAATTTAAAATTTGTTATCTTATCAGATGAAATACAATGAAAATAAATCGATTTTGAATGGAAGAGATAGCAAAATAAATTTAAACGAAGCTGTATTTACTAAAAAATTATTTTCAAACTACTAAATTTAAAAACTTTTCTATTCAATATAAAAGTTCTGCAAATCAGCTGAAGAAATAATTTGTTTGTATTAAGCTAATAAACTTATTTATAATAGCATTCACATTTAGCTTTCTGGTAAAGTTTGTTGTTAAATTTTCAATTTTCTCTCTAAATATATGTAAATACGTATATTTACTTACTCTCTTCAAACTTTTTTATTTTTTCGCAAATTTTTTCTTTGTTTACAAGAGTTAAATAAAAAGAAGAACATTAGTATAAAAAAAATGAATTACTGTCTGTGTGTACAATGTAAGCGGCAATAAATTGAAGTGATATCAATGTGCAGACTGAAGTGATCAATAATAACTCTTTTTCATTTCCTAAAAATGTTCGCTCGTTGAGAGTGAAGAAACGTCAAAAGACACACAAATCATTTGTAAAAATAATTATGAGATGGTTAAAAAGTAGTCGATGTTGTGTTTGTGTGTGCTATTGTCGCCATTCGAATGCGATGATTTGTCGATATTTGCGGCAAAAAGCAAGAATATCACATAAATAACAAGTCAAGTGTAAGTGAAAGTTTTGTGTTCGAGTAAAAAAAGCAGCAGCAAGATTCGAACAATGCTCACTTGCTTACGTTCGCTGAGCAGAATACACACACGAATGTATATAAAAATGTTATTGAATTGGGCAGCTTGTTTCGCTGAATGCGACGGTATGCTTCCGATTTTTATTAAAAATTTGCGCAGTAAAGCTGAAAGCGCGAATCTTCACTGCCAATTAATTAATATCGCAAAGCGCAGAATAAGCATCGAGCAGCAGCAGCAACAACAGTAAGCATCAATCAAATTCAATAACCGAAATCGATTGCTGCTTTCACATGCATTTTCAAAAGCAATTGATTTCAACCAGCGAACGACGCGCTTCGTTCTTTTCGCTCGACAGAAGAACTTTGTTAAGAAGCGAAGCAAAACTTTTTTACTCCTTCTTTGTGCAAATGTAAAAATCGATTGAAACCACATTTGATTTCCACTCTCAAAAATTTTGCAATTTTCTCGCTTGCCAATTGCAAAATTTTCTTGCTGCGAATTAAACTCAATTCGACTTCATTCTGATTTAAACACGAGTTTCGCAAATGTTGTATGCATGCTAACATTTCCTTCTCATCCATATTTGTTTGTTCTTTTTTTTTACTTACTTTAGACTAGAGGTGGAAACGGGACACGGGAAAAATCATCTTGTCCCAAACTCTCCTGTCCAGTACGGGAAACTGCCGGAAACTTTTTTACGATTTTTTATATGAGTGGTGTGAATGTTATGGAAACGTTAATAAAATATTACTTTGCTATTGCTACAAATGGTAATCATATGGAATGGTAAGAATGGTAGTATGGAGAGGTATAGAATAATATGGAGCGAATCAGAATAATGTAAAGTAAGCGAAACACTTTTTATCTAAGTAGAAATTATAAATTATAATTATAATTTGCGAGAATGAACAAAATTTGATCGATAATTTGATCAAATCAAGAGCAAAGCTTTTTTATTTTCAGACCAGGAAAGTTGAAATTGGAACCGTAGTGTTAAGAAACGGTAGAGAATGACGTGAAAGCTAGGGGTTCACGGGACAGGACGGAACGGGACAGCTTTTGAGCTTACGGTTTACGAATGAGTTCAGGATTCCTATTTTCATCCCGTTTCCACCTCTACTTAAGACCATTTTAAGGAAGCAAACTTTTAATTTTATTTTTCATAAGAAATTGTTTCTCTTATTGTTTCAAATGTCTAAAATATTTTTAATCAGAAATTGTTGCTCAGCAAAATGCATTCGAACGAACCATTTTATTTCACTAAACAAGAATTAGAAATTTTGAGACAACTGCGTTTAGTTTTGAGCCTCCAGTTGAATTTGAGTTAGTCAAAAGATAGCAAGTCCATTTTACAGAGGATTTTGAAAGAAGATCGAATTCAACTAAAGTTTGAGCTATTTTCGCTCTAACTTTCAAATGTAGATCAGATTGCTTTGTAGATTGCCTTTGCTTTTTTATTCATTTTCGCTTTCACTCAAAAAAATCAATTGACTCACAAAGGCTGACAAATACATACGAACAAAAATAAGAAAACGAAACCTTTTCTGTATAGCAAAATGAATTGCGAAATATTCGGGGAACCTGCTGATTATCAATGAAGCGATTAGTAGTGTAAGTGAAAAGATTTCGAAATTCGGTAAAGCAAAGAAAATATTAAGTAAATCACGTGACCCACAAATTTTCTTCAAAAACGTTTTAATATGACAAACAAAGCCAAACGGTCAAGAAAAATAATGACCCATTACCTTAAAAAGAATTCATCTACAACTTCAGCGTGACATGTGGTCTTAGTTCCGTAATTTTTTCGAATGAGAAGAAAGCCACAGAATATGTAAAGTCATTTGAAAATAATCTCTTCCATCGCGTGAAAAAACATCTAAAATATGATTCTGATTTGATTTTGACCAACAAATGACTCAAAAAATTTTACTTATGACTTGAACAGTTGTGGCAAATAGTTTTTCTAAAAGATTTGTTCTCATTTTGCATTTTGATTAAACTCAAAAGAAGGATTTTTTAAAAGATCTCAGATCCGAAAAAAACTTTATTTTATTAATAATTTTCTTGTTCATAAAAGTTTTTCTCTAAAAGCGATAATTTGTAAAGAAGATGAAATAAGTTATAAAGCACAAAAGTGAAATTCAATTTTTATTTTATTCATATCTTCACTTTCGACGTTTCCTCTTTATTTAAATATTTAATTTTCATACGAAAAAAAATCGCAGACTTTAAATTTGATCACATTCGTCGGCATTTTAATAAGTTAATAAAAATTCATTCGCTTTTATTATTATTTTTCTGCATATAAATGAGCTTTTCTAATTATTTCCACCTAGAACTTTTTCATTTTTCATCCAATTCAAAAAGTTTCATAGCGTTTTTAATTAACGAAAATTAATTTTTTCCTCTTATTTCAAAGACTGTTGTTCAATTCAAATTTTCATTGCAATCAATGATTAAATTTTTAACTTTATTGCGGCAAATATTAAATAAGAAAAAAATTTTGTTTTTAAAATTTTGGTATAAATTGATTTCTAACGCAAAGAGACTAACAATGGCTCATCTTTTCTGTGCTTTTGTTTAAACTGGGTGTCACAAACAATTCACTATTCGTCTATCTCTTCAAGTGAAGCTTTCGTGCGCCAAAGTTTCAATTAAACTAAAGCGCAGAGATCTGCAAAAAAAAGCGAAATAAAAAATGTTCAGCAGTGAATGCAAAAAAAGCAAAGTGAAAAATGCTTAGAGTACATTATATGAAAAATTGCTTTTTGAACGCATCATTGTCCTCAAGTTTCTTTATAATAAGCAATAGTTTTTTATAAATATAAGTGAAACACATTCCTCGAGCATATTTTTCGCGAACGTTAGGCCAAATGTAATGCGCAAATCATTTTGGATGCTATTTATCACTCGAGCAATGTTTTAAATTCAACGTAAAATCAACAATTTAAAGCGTGTGTAAAGCCAATTTGTGACGAAGCAAAAAAAGCAAATGTTTGCACTTTTTTAATTAAAAATTGCCTCTATCTTTATCTAACATAAAAAGTACGAAATTCATTTTTCGCAAAATGTTCTTAATAGCTTTCTTAAGGATAATTTTAGTTTTGATCTTATTCGGACATAATAAAGTTAATTTCAAACCATTTGGTTAATATAATTTAAAAAACAAAATATAAAATGTAAGCAAAGAAAAGATTTATTTTTTATTCAAACATCCTTTTCAAAATGTAATTAAAATAATGTTATAGATAAAAAAAACTTAAACAAATATTACCAATTAATGTTAGATTTTAAAATAATCAGATTAGGAAATAAAAATTAACAAAATGCAAATTACAAGATAAAAAAATATATTTGCTGTCGAAATTCTCTTTAAAAAAACGGATGAAGAAAACAAAAACTGTAATTGTCACTTAAAAAAGAAGAATTTTATTAACTCTCTGGTCGCGAAGGTATTGCAAAGTCGCTTCTTTTACCTTTTTTGACCATAAGAATATATTTCTTAACCAATTCAAACCAAAAACTCGGTCTATGATTCAAAAGTAAATAAAAAATTTAATTAAATCAATCTATCGTTTTAGAAGTAATAAAAATTAATTAAAAGCTAAATGATATTGAACTTCATTTTTAAGAAAAAGCATAAAAAGATCTGGAGAAAAAACAACTTTACAAAAAAGCGTATATGATGTTTTTCATATTCCTATAGCGAAAAATTTTACTCTGAAAAACTTTGTCACTTAATAGCAAAAAGTTAATGAATCACAAATTATTTCAATAGAACGGTCAAATTCTCAAAAAATTGAAATTAGCAAAATTATATAGAAAACTTAAAGAAACGTGTTCAAAGAAAAATAACTAAACAAATTTGTTATAATTCAAAGTTGTATTTTCAAAATTATGAAGAGCGATTACA
>NCKU01005244.1:0-10488 GCA_003675995.1 Dinothrombium tinctorium
CATAGTTAAATGATTCTGCAAAAGTGGTAAATAAATGAAATTTGACTAAAATTTTATTTTACTTCGTATATAATTTACTTTTTTTAATGTTTATGAAAATAAAACGAATGTTTTGATGCAATTTGAAATCAAATCACATCGAGGTTTTAATTTATAATTTTTTTGTTATATGTAAATGATAAAATCAAACTAGACAAGTAAAAAATGCAGCATTTGGTTAATTCCCTTATAAGCAAGTTAAATTATTTTTATATATTTTTGGAAAAAATTTAAAAAACGTGAAGTTGCAATTTTAAATTTCATTTGAATTTTAAGGCAAATGAATCATTCAAAGGTAAAATTCCCTCAACTTATTTAAGTAGTAAATTTCACAAAAACTTGCTCCATGTTCTTCAATGTCAGTTTTCGATTTAAGTTACTGCTTAATAAACAAGAGTTAACTTGAATTTACTTTCAACTTCTTAATATTTTGGTCTTTCATGGAAATAAAATACGCTTCATTTTATCGAAATGAAGCCAAATGAAGACGATATCGTTATTTCAGGAATTTCAGGTCGATTTCCAAATTCGGATAACATCGAAGAATTTTGGTCCAATCTGATTAGTGGCAATGAGCTTTACAGCTCCGATGATCGAAGATGGCCCGTTGGTAAGTAATTAATTTGATTAATCGTTGTTATGTATTTATTTTTTTTAATTGCGACTCTCGGGCTTTATTTCCTCGAAAATGTGTGTTAAATTAAGTTCGCGACTCATTTTACGCGATTTTATTTTTCAAGACTTTTTGTGTATAAAAATAAAATGACATTTCAATGAATGTGTAATAGAAACTCACTGTTGCGCTTATAAATGGCAGCAACCTATTTTTTGTTCTAATTACTCTTTTCGTCCTATTGCGATATTAAAGTGAATCTATATAAATATGAACTTAAACCTCATATGCTATTCAAGTGAGGATCTCAGAGGAATGAAGAAAATGGTTCAAAAAAAGCAGGCGAAGAGATGTGAAAAAGTGTGGTTAAAATGTTCCGATGAAAGATTCAAAACCGAAAGACGTACAGACAAACCCTTGTTTTACAGAAATGAAATGAGATCTAAGAATTTCCTTGTGTACATGTCGCAACATTACTAAATTCTTTAATAGCCGAATGAAATTAATTTTAATACGGACTTTAAGTCTTTTATAATAAAGTTTAAAGTATAGGTAAATTGATATTTCTTGGCTGCTTTTGCAAGCGGAGAAAATTTATATTATACTCCGCTTAACTCTTCATTCACTGACCATTCCTGATACATGCGTTACTAATGCTAGCGTTGAAGCCATAAATTAATCTAAAAGAGGCAAAGAAAAATAAAAAATCAAAAATTTTTCTAACAGTTTAGAAATTGGATCAAAAATTGTTTAAGGCAATTAAATATTGATTTTAAATTAAATCAATTAAAAATTTGCTTCTTCAGGTTTCATGGGAACACCACCAATTTCCGGCAAAATGAAAGAAATTTCGAAAATAGACGCAGAATTTTTCAAAATGTGCGTTAAGGAAGCAGAATATTTGGATCCGCAATACAGAGTTCTTTACGAAGTAGTTTACGAAGCTATTTACGATGCTGGTACGCATATGTAACATAATTTTCTCACAATTTTTTTTTTAAGGTTTGGTTCCCGAAACTTTGCGAGGATCAAAAACAGCTGTGTTAGTTGGAGAGAGTTTCAAAAATGTAAATCACAGTTTTGGGCAAGATTTGCTCGAAAGAGGCAAAGACAGGGCGCTTGTTGAAAATAATTGCAGCCGTTTAGCTATTACATTTGGCTTTAAAGCAGCGGCAATTATAATTGACGGCGCTTGTGCATCAAGTTTATTGTGTTTCAATGAGGGCATAAACATGATTAAAGCCAAACGTTGCGAAAACTTAGTAATCGGCGGAGTTTCTCTAAATTTGGCTCCAAGGATTACAATGCTTTTCGTCGATTTGAAGATGCTCGCACCCGATGGTAAATCAAAATGTCTCGATAGCAGCGTCGATGGCTATTGTAGATCAGAAGCTGTCGTTGCGTTTTTTGTACAGAGACGCAAGTATGCGAAGCGAATCTATGCATCAGCCTTGGCCTGTAAAACGAATACAGATGGCTTCAAAGCTGATGGAGTTACTTTTCCAGGTTTTGAGGGGCAAAGAAAATTGCTTAAGCAAACAATTGATGCCTCTGGAATCGACCCATTGTCAATCAATTACATCGAGGGTCATATTACAGGAACTCCTGTTGGAGACATTGTTGAGTCTCGATCGATTCTTGCTGCCTATAGAGAGCAGAGCACAAAACCAATAATGTTTGGCTGTTTAATGTCAAATATGGGCCACACAGAAAGTGTATCTGCTTTATGTGCAATCACCAAAATTTCTCTTATATTTCAAAATCATTGCATTCCGCCCAATCTTAATTACAAGAACCCTAATCCCAACATCGAAGGTTTGATTCAAAAGATAATAGTTCCCGTGCTTGATAAACGTCGTTTCGATGATGAAATAATACCAGTGAGTTCATTCGGCTTTGGCGGCGTGAATGTTCACGCGATTTTTAAAGCAAACGAAAAAATTATAGGTGAAGATTCTTACAAAATAATTGATGACATTCCTCGAATCGTAAATATAAGTGGGCGAACAGAAGAAGGAGTCAACTATATAGTTGATTGGATTTTTCGTAAACGAAGCGAAGTGACAAAAGAATTTTTGTCTATTTTGAATGATGTTTCAAAGACGCCGCTCGAGACTGGAATGACTTGGAGAGGATTCGCCGTTCTAGACGAGAAAAATATTTTACAAAAAAAAGTTTTTCGAAATGAACAAACAAGACCTTTATGGTTTATATTTTCTTCTCTCGGATGTCAATGGGGAGGCATGGGAAAAGAATTGATGAAATTAAAACCATTCAAAGAGAGTATAGAAAACTCTGTACGGACATTAAAGTCGAAAAATATTGACTTGGTCCGGCTTTTATTTGATGGCAATATTGAACTTGATTTGAATGTTGTCGATGCGTTTGTGTCAATAGTAAGCATACAGATCGCAATAATTGATTTGCTTTACTTTTTTGGCATCAAAGCAAATGGATTTATCGGTTACTCGATTGGAGAAATCGCCATTGGTTATGCAGATGGTTGTTTAACAGCCGAAGAAGCACTTAAAGTCGCTTATCATATAGCGAAATGTAGTTGTGATTTGAGGAGCGAAAAAGGAATGATGGCTGAAATTGGATTAAGTTGGGAAGAAGCTAGAGATCGATGTCCATCTTCCATATTTCCAGCTTGCGATAGCTCTGACGATTGCATTACGGTTTCAGGAACAGAAACAGATGTTAAAGCATTTATTGAAAAATTGAAAAGTGAAAATGTATTTGCAAAAGAATTAATGTGCTTTGATATGGCATACCACTGCGCAGTTATGAAAGGATGTTATCGATCATTAGCTGCGGTGTTGAATGAGGTCATTAAAGCTCCCAAGTTGAGGTCTCAAAAGTGGCATAGCACTTCCGTTGTTAATGAAGAGGACGGAAAACTGTGTGATGCTCAATACTATGCGAATAATATCTTGTCGCCGGTTCTTTTCAACAAATGTGTGAAAAAGATACCAGAAAATGCTTGCATAGTGGAAATTGGCCCTGATTCGATATTGATATCACTGATAAAACGCTCTTTACCTAATTGTTCATTTGTCTCATTAATGAAAAGGTTTAGCAATAGGTGCCTCCTCGACTTTTTAGCAGCAATAGGCGATATTTATTGCAGTGGTCAAAATCCTGCAATCGAAAACATTTATGCTAAAGTTGAATATCCTGTCCCACGCGAGACAGCATCGCTTAGCCACCTCTTGAGATGGGATCACTCAAAAACTTATTTTGTGCCCAAATTCCCGAAATATTTTTCTCAAAGTCAAGAAAAAACATACAAAGTGTTAGATTTAATGAAAAGCGATTTACAGTTTATTGAAGATCATTGCTTAGATGGAAGAATTTTGTTTCCAGCAATTGGTTATTTGTATTATGCATGGAGTCTATACGCAGTTAATTGCGGCTTTGATATTCGTGATAAAATCATTGAATTTAAGAATGTAACATTCCATAGCGCAACGATCATTGAAAAGGGGTCTACAATTCGATTCGATATATTGATTAACAAAGAGACCGGGAGATTTGAAATCAAACAAAAAGGATCGCTGTGCGTTACAGGAATAATTGAACATTCTCAGGAGACAATAAATTTCGACATGAATATGGAGAGTGATAACAACACGATAAAGTTAGATTCAAAAAGTATTTACAAAGAATTTCGAATTCGCGGATACGATTATGGACCCAAATTTCAAGCGTTGATTGAAGCGTCTTCAGATGGAAGCAGAGGAAAGGTTAAGTGGACAGGAAAAGAGATAAGTTTTATTGACGCTATATTTCAACTTACTATTCTTGCATCAGACGATCGCACTCTTCGCTTACTAACTTTTATTGAATATTTTAGTTGCGATCTTCGCGTTCTTTTCAAGGAGATTGAGAAAAACGATGTTGTCGATGTTTATTTCGACAAATTGTCCAATCTTCTCTGTACTAAAATGTTAATTGTTAAAGGATTGAAAACGACTTCGATAACTAGAAGACAATTGCAACCAGCTCCCACACTGGAGCTAGAAAATTTCACTCCTTTTGATCTTCAAATTTTTCAAAAAGAAGAAATCGAAATGAGAAATAAGTTTTGCAAAATTTGCGTATCTCTTTTACAAAAGTTACATCTTAAAGAGCGAAAAAATTCAAAATATGGAAATCTTGGTCACAATGAATTAAATGAACGCGAATGTTCATTTTATGAAAAGTTGAAATCTGCTGTCGTCGAAGGATTAAAAACGAATGAATTCTTGGCAAGTTTAAAGGATGAAGATAAAGCAATTTTCTTTTTTAAATCAAATTTTGAATATTTAGTCAGCGATTGCATACACATAGCTATCGAGAACACATTGGACAAATGTTTAAATGTTGTTGAGTATAATGAAACTTGGAGTAAACTGAGAGATGAAATAACCAAAATTTTAAAATTTCAATTTTTGAAATGCGACTACACGAGTTTGCCAGAGCAAATTAATGAAAAAACAATTCCGAATTCGATAAAAAATGTGAATTTAATCGTTTACAAGCATGAGAGCAGCGAGTTTGTGACGAATGAATTATCAATTAAATCGAAAGATCAGCTACTCGCATTTTTAAACTCATGTCATCGTGTTCTCAGAAATGATGGCCTATTGATTTGCTTCTTCAGAGATGAACTGACTGAAGTCGAAGAGAAAATGCTTGAGATTCAATCATTTTTAGTACCAAAATTAAATTTTGAGAAAGATTTGAAACTGGTTATTGATGAAGCGAAATTCAAAATTGTTTGCGAACGGAAAGATAATTTTGGATTTGTTTCGATTATATTGAAAAAATTCGAAAGCTTAAGTTTACTTCACAATCCTATTGTTATCGATATAAGAATCGACAACTATGAGTGGATTGAGCAAATCAAAAAAGAATTGAAAGTGAATCGAGATAACCGAATTTGGTTAAAATCGAGTGAAGAGATAAACGGCGTTAGGGGTTTAACACGTTGTTTTAGAAAAGAAGTCGGTGGAAATCGAATTCGTTGCTTCATTGGGAGCGTAGATGAAATATCTCGAAAAGTACTTGAAAAGGATCTCGTAATGAATATAATCAAAGGTAATGTGTGTGGAACTTACATCCATCGAAAGATGCAAACGAGTAATAATTATGTAGCCACTGAGCACGCATATTTAGATATAAAGACAAAGGGCGATTTGTCAAGTTTATGTTGGTACGAAGCTTCACACAAACACTGGAACTCTTTGACGAACACTCATGGCCAAAATCTAATTAACTGCGTTTATTCCTCTCTAAATTTCAAAGATGTGATGATTGCAACTGATCGACTTTCATATAGCTTCTCTTCAGCCATTGGAAAAAGTTTAGGTAGCTTTGGTTTCGAATTCGCTGGAATTGATGAAAATGGGAAAAGAGTTTTTGGGTTCTGTGCAGATAATGCAATCGCCACAACTTTAGTAGTAGAAAAGAGTGACTTCGTTCTCCCTGTACCTGATAATTGGACACTTGAAGAAGCTGCAACTGTTCCGATTGTTTATGCAACAGTTTACTTTGCATTGTGCATAAGGGCTCATATAAAAAGAGGAGAAACGATCTTAATCCACGCTGGTAGTGGTGGAGTTGGCCAAGCGGCTATTTCTATATGTCTTGCGATGGGATGTGAAGTGTTCACTTCGGCTGGCACAGAAGAAAAGCGACGATTTCTACTCAAAACTTTCCCTCAGCTTGAAGAAAATCATATTCTCAATTCAAGAGATGTGACATTTGAAGAGCATATTCTTAAGCAAACAGACGGTAGAGGAGTAGGCCTAATTTTAAACTCGTTGACTGAAGAAAAATTTCACGCCTCAATCAACTGCCTCGCTGAATTTGGCCAATTTATTGAAATCGGAACATATGATTTGATGCAAAATAACTTTTTAGGTAAGTTTTACTTTTAACATTGAATAAAAATCTCTTTTTTAGATCCAATCAAATTAACGAACAGCAAAACTTTTCATGTGGTTTCTCTCGAATACTTAATGGTTGAGGTTGTTGTAAATAAGTCCAAAACAGCAATCAGAACATTAATGAAGATAAAAGAAATGATCGAAAAAGGAATCAATGATGGAACGGTAAGACCTTTGCCTCGAACAACTTTTGGCATCAAAGAAATTGAAAAAGCTTTTCGATTCATTGCTAATGGTAAACACATCGGCAAAGTGTTGATCAAAATAAGAGACGAAAATGAGAACAGTTTTTTACCAAAACCTGTGATTGAAGCAATTTCTCAAACGTTTTGCCATCCAGATAAAGTTTACATCCTTATTGGAGGTTTGGGAGGCACAGGACTTGAGCTTGCATACTGGTTAATAAAACGAGACGCGAAAAAGTTAGTTTTAACAAGCAGAACAGGAATAAAAAACAATTATCAAAGATTCATGATCGAGAAGATGGAAGCTGAAGGTGCTAATGTAATAATTAAAGCTAACGACGCTTCAACTTACGAATTAGCATTGCAATTAATAACTGAAGCAAATGAACTGGGACCAATCGGTGGAATATTTAATGTGGCTGTAGTTTTTTTAGATGCTTTACTTGAAAACCAGTCTGAAAAATCATTTATCGAAGTTTGCAAGCCAAAAGTGAACGCGAGTCGATACTTAGATGAAATAACGAGAAAATTAGGTATTCGACTTGATTACTTTGTTTGTTTCTCATCATCAATCTGTGGACGAGGTAATACTGGACAAAGTAGCTACGGATTTGCGAATTCAGTGATGGAAAGTATTTGTGAAAAGAGAAGAAATGACAATTTACACGGAGTCGCTATTCAATGGGGAGCCATTGGTGACGTGGGCTATACAAGTGAAATTTTTAAGAGAGATGATGTTATCGTTGGCACAAAGCCACAAAGAATTCATTCGTGTTTGTCGATTTTAGACTTCTTTATCAACTCTTCCCATCCAATCTACTCAAGCACAGTGTTCGATGAAATAAGAAATTCAACGTCCTTAAAAAAAGTTGATTTGTTCAAATACATTTGTCACGTTTTTGGAGTTAATGATCCTTCAGCAATAGATGAAGACATTACACTCGGTAACTTGGGCATGGATTCATTGATAGCAGTTGAAATAAGACAATTTTTAGATAGAGATTTCAACACAGTAATAGAAACTCAAGAGCTCAAAAAGTTAACGGTGCGAGAGATACGAGAACTTTCCTCAAAAATTACCCAAACGGAAGAAGAAAAGAATTTCAGATTAGATAAAGATGACATTTACGTATTTGAGCTTTCGAAAAACTTATTTCCTAGATTAAATGCAGGCAATCAAGGTGATCCTATTCTCGTTTTTCCGCCGATCGAAGGAAATTTTAATTTGTTAAAACCATTAATTCACTACTTTAAATGCGAAATTTTTGGCATAAATTGGATTAAAGAATTAAACGACTTGCCAACTATCAAAGAAATCGCTGCTTTTTATGCAAAAAAATTAATTGAGGAACATCCGCAGCTTGAATATAAATTTGTCGCATATTCTTTTGGATCATTATTTGCATTTGAAGTTGCCCTTCAGCTTCACAAAATTGACGATCGTTTAGTCAAAAAGATAATTATTCTTGATGGTGATTTCAATTACTTAAAAGCACTTGCAGCCTTTCTCTTTGATAAACAAAAGCTTTTCAGTGAGAATGAAGCATTCAAGAATTTATTAACGATCTACATTTCTTTACTTTATCCGCCTGAAACGGTCGAAAATTTAAAACAAGAAATAAATGCTTTGAAAACAAAAGATCAATTACGTAAAACAGTTAATTTCATCAATTCGCTTGACAGGAATGTGGTGTCACCAGAATTGTTTGCGCAATCGTTGGATAGATTTCACAAAAGATTGAATATGATTCTCAATTACGTTCCGTCGTCAAAATTCAAAGGTGATGTGAAACTAATCATTCCGAATTCAAAATCAGAAATTTTTGAAATGTCAAAGTCTTCATCTTTTGAAGAATTTCAAAAGGTATGAATTAAAAATTTATAATAAATTTTATTAGTTAAACGGTCGCTTCTAAATTTTTTAAAGTTCTGTTAACACTCATGGTTAAACAAAATGAACTGAAATTTAATGAGACGAAACAATTCTTTCCCTTTTCCTTCCCAGATATTAACTTAAATGAAAGAAAAGTGAAAAATCGTCATTTTCGTTCGGTAAAAATTTTAGCAAATTTTTCAAAAACGTTTTTATCTTTAGTTGATCGACGGCAGTCTCGAGGTGATTCAAATGCCTGGAAACCATTTTTCGTTTATGAACAGCGAAGCGCTTTCAGATTTAATCCAGACTTAAATATACAGAGCGTTCAAAAAAGTAAGTGATACGTTTTTCGATTACTAGCAAATTGTTTATTAAGCTATTAAATTGTGAGAAAGTTTTCAAAACGTAAAAAATTTTCATATTTTCCTCTCTTGAGGTTTTTATAAATTTGATCACTTTATTTTTTACTTTATCAGATTAACAATGCTTAAATTAAAAACAATTACTAATTTGATTTTTTAATTAATGTAAAATGATTGAGTATGTCAAAAGCGCTTATTTACATATAAATGTTTTTGCAATAAAATAAAATATTACAAGATAAGTAAACTCAAAAAGGAAGTTAAAAATCAATTTTAAAAAAGGATAAAATTTATTATTTTCAAAAATTGGATTTTTATGGCGTATTTGCGTGTATGGCGTAAAAGCTTTACATGATCCATCAGCAGCAACACATCACATCATTTATGAAGGTTAATAGTAAATCTAATTTTAATTAAGGAAAAAAATTTCTGTCATGTTGAAAGGAAACCACAATCGTACAGCAACTCCTTAAAATAGCAAGGCTGGAGAAATTCTTTATCATGACTATAATCTTAACTTTTAATGATTGTTAAAGTTATCAATAGGGCTGGCAATTTCAGCCAATAAAAATGACAAAATTCAGCCGACAATCGGCTAAAAAATTTCGAAATTTCGGCGGATAAAATTTTTTGGTTAAATAAATATTTTAAATGCAATCATAATAATCATAATATTCTTTTGGCTAAAAAAGCTGTTTTTAGGTAAGAAAGATTTAAAATGTGTGAATGGATGCTCCACATCAACAGTGTTGATCGATGTAAAGAACTTATTTTTCACTAAATATGGTTTTTTAATTGCTTTCACAAGTTATAATAGCTCCTGATTCTAACTACTACTGAACTAAACTATTTTTAGAGAAAATTGTTTAAGCTTCAAGATGCAATCATCAAGTTATTAAGGTAGATCATACAGTGAAAGAAAACGATCGATTATAGATTTGTAAATACTTAAGTCACTTTCTGATTTTATTAAACGAAATAGAGTGACAGTTGTAAAAGTTTTCCTTTTGAAATTAAATTATAGTTTTGATGATGCAAACTTTTTGTGATCTTTCACACAATTTGATCATTTTTCTGAGCTAAATTGTGGCGTGAACGCTCGCCATACTGCAACACAGCAAAGGATTATCAAAACTGTCCTAGCCAATATGATAGCGAAAACGTGAGCATGAATACCATATCTAAAATATCTCTTTTATTCTTTTGCTAACATTCGTTAGATTGTAATTTTACTTTTCATTTCGCTCTCAATGATTCAGACACAAATGTCAAATGTCAGATTCAAATGTCCTTCGCCGTTGTATCGATTACCGATAACCGTACTCGTATCCCGTACTTGAATTCCACATAACTAAATTTATTATTTTTGTGTAAATATAAATAATATATTTATAACTATGTAAATTATCTCTATGGGAAGATGAACTTTTTTTATAATGTTCGGCAAACTTAATTTTTCAGATACTCCGATTTTTGCTAG
>NCKU01005245.1:0-10488 GCA_003675995.1 Dinothrombium tinctorium
AATGTTAAAAAACCATTGAGTTCAAAGGCAATCAATTTTTAATTTCAAATAAAAATTTAAAACTTTGCTTGTCTCTTCGATGAATGGTTAGTTAATTGTTTTTGTGTTTAGTCCAAAGAGGGCTTAAATGCACATAAAATCAAGGNAAAAGATTTGAAATAATTTTTAAAATCTATTTGAAATAAGCGAAAAAGTTTTAAAAAGAGTGGACAAAATTTTTTAAATAAGGGTAAATAAAATATGGGGTTATTCAGAAATTGTCCTCACTTTGCAACATTTGAAAAGTATAATCAAACAAGACAAATTTATCGTTCTTTTTAAGCTATAAAAATTTTTATCACAACTCTCTAACTTTAAAATTTTTAAGTTAATTTTTGTGCAAGTTCAGTTTGGACAGGTATTATTCAATTTGAAAGCATCTGGATGTTAAATGAAGGTCCAATATTAGGTGCCAACTCTTTGATATTCTCGATATAAAGCGAAAAACAATGCTAATATTTGACACAATTTTGATAAAAGACTTAAATAAGCATTGAGCACAGTTAGCGAATATTGAGGATTAATTATAGTAGCGAATGTGTGTAAAGCGATGTAAGAGCGCAATATGCATTCAACAATGAAAATAAAATATAAAAATTAACTCAATATATTTCAATGGGTGGAATGAAATTTTGACCCGTTGTATCTCGAGAAAATCAAAGAGTTGGCGCCTAATATTGGACCTTCGTTTAACACCCAGATGCTTTAAAATCGAATAGATTTCAAAATGATTTCAATTTATCGACTAAATAACTTCCCTTGTTAGTATAATGCGGCAAAAAAAAAAAATAAAATCAAAGTACAGAAATTTTTAACATCCATAGTGGATTTTTCATTTTAAAACTTTTAAATTTGCCTTGAAAATAAAGATTTTTTTTTGAAATAGAATGAATGAAGCCACTAAATTCATGCTTCCGACGAAGTCTCATTGTGAAAGCGGACTGATTCGCACGGCGCCTGAGCTAAACATAAAATTCCATCCAAAATGCCCATTTTGGTTGAGTTTCTGATCATAAGATCATAGATATGCAAAAAATCAAAGCGTATCGTTTTCTAGCTGAAAAAGTCTCAGCATGGTAAACTCCGAAGAGCTCGATTCTTATCAAACGCATATATTCTTTATCAAATCTTTGTTGCTAAAAAATGACTTAAAATGATGGAGAAACCCAACCACCGAAAGCCCTTTCTAATTCACACGCCACCGCGATAGTCAAGCGATCATTAAATGGTGATGAGGCCACTTGAAATCCGATTGGGACATTTTCTTTTCCGAGACCCATTGGACAATGAGTTGCTGGAAAACTGAGTACGTTGAATATCATTGTATATCCACAATTTAATCCACTAAATATGGTCGTTTTGTGTTTCACAGCAGGTATTGGTAATGTTGGGTAGAAAAAGACACCATCACTACCTAAATAAAAGATGTTAGGTTAGCTTTTATTTAAGAAAGAAAAATATAATTTAATACCTAGAATTTTCAGTAACTTTAATTTAAGATTATCTAATTTTCTCATTAAACTCTTTGCAAATTTCGAGTCAGGTGATGGGCTAAATTTCTCAAGACATGCAAGAAGTAGCAACGGTCTGGTAAAGCGTGAAAGATTGAAGATACTTTTGATCAATTCCAAAAGCGGATTGATTTCATTCTTTCTAAGGTTTAATTCACTTGAAAGAGTGTAATAATCTCCGCTTTTCATTGCATAAATCCAAAACAAAAAAGCATCACGCATTTCCTTCAAGTCAAGTTTGATAATTTCGACTTTGTATTTGTTTTCAAAATATTTTACCGCCTGAAACAAACATTGAAATAAATAATGAAAATTTTTGAGATCACTTTGATTTAGTTCACCTGTTTCATTGATAGTTGAATCTCTTCCGAAACAGGTGAATTTAAGGGATTTCCTCCATCATTGAGCATGTAATAAATTTTTAATTTTGACAAATCAACTTTCTTGTCTAAGTTAAGACGTTCAACTTCTGGACCTGCCATTGCTTTCAACATTGGTATAATATCAACCGCGTAACGACACAGTGGACCAAAACTGAGGTAAGGAAGCCAACCATCGCAAGGTGGTGGATACATGCCTTCTATTGGAATAACTCCAGGAGTTGTTCTATGACCGAAAACTCCACAGCACATTGAAGGCAATCGAATTGAGCCACCGATGTCAGATCCGACTCCAACAAGGGAACCACACGCTGCAATTAAAGCAGCTTCACCGCCAGAACTACCACCAGTAATTCGAGAGAGATCATATGGATTGTTTCCTCGACCATAAATTCTGTTATCTGAATCCCACCATAATACTAGTTCGGGTACATTAGTTAAAGCAACAGGAATTCCTCCGGATTTGCATAAGTTATTTATCACAGTTGCGTTGTTTGTTGCTTTGTTTCCTTTTAGCAGCAAAGAACCAGCATCAAAGTTCATATCTTTTATAGCAATAGAGTCTTTGCAAGTAAAAGGCAATCCTAACAATGGTTTACTTAGTAGCAACTCTTCATCAACTTTTCCAGAAAGTATTTCAGCTATTTTTCGGTCGACTTCTCTTGCTTCTTCGAGCGCTTTTTCAAACCGCGAATCGACCACTGCATTTATAAAAGGCTGTACTTGTTCGATGCGCTTACAATAAGCTTTTACGACTTGTTCGCTTCGAAGTTCCCCACTTTTTATTTTTCGGCTTAATTCAACAGAGCTTCGCAAGAGAATTGAATCTGAGATTGGTGGCAGTCTCCGTACTTTAGATGGATTCAAAAGTCCGAATACAATTGATAAACAATCGAGAAGTGCTCTGGAAAGCTTGAAGAAAAAATGAAGTAGAGTTTCAAACATTTTCTATCTTGGCGGTTGATGGTTTGAAATTATCGAGAGAAGTGACCATTTAAATAAGCGCCATTGAGTGATTATTGGATGATAGATGCATCTTAATAAGAGAATAATAATTTATTAATCTTATTTCTAAAAAATGACTGACTTTAAAATAAATATTTAATAAACTAGAATTGATAAGCTAAAAAAGAAAACAATGCTTTTGAGAGATTTTATTTTGACAGTTACTTAAGAGAATTTTTACACTACAATAAAAAGAATCGCATCTATAAATCAATAATCGTAGAAAACATTTCATAAAAATATTTTATGACTTCAATACTTTTCAGCTAAAATTCACAGTCACATTACATTCGTTTACGGGATCGTTCAAAATGTTGAGAGAAGGTGCATATGTTTAGATGCAATTTGACAGGTTCGCTATTTTAATTGATTTTAGATCACAAGTTTCGAGTACAAGTGTTGTCTGTTGAAACATGTTAAATATCATTGTAATTAAACCTCGTATATACTAGTAAAGCCTTGATCGCTGCCTTCCTTGCTTCCCTAGGTTTACTCGCGCAAACAACCAAAGAGATTCCTTAGCTTTTTAAGATTCAGAGAACTTTAAGGATCATTCCTCGTCTCCTAAGATTTCCTAACTAAACTTCTCTGCTTTAAGCAAAAATTAAGACACGCGAACAAGGCTTAATAATTAAAGAAATTAAATGAAAATGATTTAAATATAATAAAGCTCAATAAAAATGACTTTAATTGAGTAAGTCGATCACAAAACGGTTTATCCAACAACACAAATATATACTCAAGGAAAGAGAAAAGTTTACATTGTTAGGTAAAAGAAATACATTTTTTTACCATTTCTTTTACCTAAAAATGTAAACTTTTCTCTTTCCTTGAGTGTACATTACATATTGTTAGAGTTAGTGTATATTGTTAAATATTCTATTTTGTAATCAAAGTATTCAATTGAAAAAATGTATGATAAACTCAAAGCTTATTGAACAAAATTTTGTAATAAAAAACTTTTTTATGATTGAAAATAAACTCAATCGAAAGATGTGAGCGTCTGTCTAAAAAACAATTTTGAAAACTCAAAATTGAGAGTTAAAATGATATTTAAATCGCATGTCACAGTTATTATTTGGTTTGATAAATGATTAAAATTAATTAACTCGTTTAAAAAGCGCAGAGATGAAATCGAGAGAAAGGCCGAAGTTCAAAAATTAAACGAAAAACTTTTTCAAAATCGTGTAAATAAAGCAAAATCGAAAAAAAATGATCGCACAAACCGAGAGAGGCGTTCGAGTCACAAAATTGAAAGCAAGGATGAGTAGAACCACGCGTACACTTTTTTATTCCTTTATTTTGAATAGAAAATTATCTGAAAAATATGAGAAGACGACAATCGCAGAGCTAAACGGATAAAATTTCAATTATTTAAAACAATAGCATTGCATTTGTTCGCTGAAATTCACACAATACGCGTTCTGTCAATTGAAGTGTGCGCAAACAGATGATTGCAGTTTTTAACGACATTTTTCGACAACAGTGCATTCGATCGTTTTTAATTCGCTTTTATCGCGTTTTATTGCAAAAAAGAAAGCTAAACAAAAATTACGTTTTCAAAGTTTACATTCGAATTACTTTTTTTTTTTATTGAAACAGCAGTTTTAAGTCAAAGTACAAATATTGAAACAGTGTAAAAAAGCGTAATACACGCGTCAAACGTTCGAAAATGGTTCAATAATTCAAAAAACAACGTGAGTTTTCGATTGAGAAAAGCTAATCGTACGCTTCGAACACTTACCTTGTTTTAAGCAGCGTTTTGTCTTTCACGAAAAGAAAGAAAAAAAAATAGAATTAATGAGAGATTGTGGCAAATGCCGTTCGCTAAAATGATGATGCGAAAAGCGAACGGCGAAAATGCATTCAATGTTTGGATTTGCTGCGAAATTCGTTTAACTTTGTTTCGCTGTAAACGCGCTAAAAATAAATGTCACCTCGTTTTGTTTCACTGAACGCTCGCTTCTTTTCACTCTAATTTTTTAATTTTGCTTTGAAAAAAAAAACTTCAATTTTAAATCGCAATCAAATCGTTAAATTATCCGAGCTTTAGTTGTTGTTTTAAAACTTTCGCTCTTCAATTTTGCGATTTCAGGCTTTTTTTTGCACTTTTTTTCCTTGCATTTAGTTTCACACTCTTTTAATAAAGCGTTCATTTTGAAAATCGTGAACACAAACTTTTGTTGGAAAAAATTTTCCACTCGATTTGCATGAAAACATTGAAAACTCAGCTCGAATATGTTACGGTAACTTTGACGGTCTTGAAACCTTAAAACAAGTAATGAGTGATTGTTAATAAATTATTAGTCTGGCCTTGTTTCGCGCTCTTACGATTCAAAGCGAAATTCACTTTTTCTTCGCATTTCTCGCCTCTACTCTCACTTTTTCGCCTCACTGTTTACTTCTTGTCAGCAAGATGAACGTTCGACATTTGGTGCAAAGAAGAAATTATTACGCGTTCGTTGCCATTAAATATGTTCTCGATTGTATCAACCGTTTTGTTGCTTTATTCGAGCGTTCGCGAAAAGGCGAACTTCCGGCGATTACCGACCCGCTGCTGCTTGAAAGCGCGGTTTCATTGTGTGCCAAAATTAAAAAATTTGAGATCACTTGTGAAGATGTGATCAGAGCGTATATTAAACGGATCGAACAAGTTCAGCCTGTGATCAACGCTGTGATCGATACGCGATTTAACGAGGCCATTGAAGAAGCGAAACAGTTTGACAATGTTTTACGAAATGGTTCTTCGCAAGAGAAAAATGCGCTGTTGGATAAGCCTCTTCTTGGTCTACCTTTCACTTGCAAAGATTCGATTAGCGTCAAAGGATGCAATTTCACAGCGGGTTTGATGAGCAGAAAGGGAATTAAAGCCGAAGAAGATGCTCCTGTTGTCACACTAATGCGAGAGGCAGGTGCAATACCACTCGCAGTTACCAATGTACCTGAATTTCTTTTGTTTTGGAACTCTGAAAATCCGCTTTATGGTCGAACCAAAAATCCATATGACTTGTCTCGGATACCTGGAGGAAGTTCTGGAGGAGAAGCTGCTTTGATCGCTTCTGCAGGATCCGTTCTTGGTATTGGTTCTGACATCGGCGGTTCCTTGCGCATTCCTCCTCATTGTTGCGGCGTTTTTGGTCACAGACCTACTTCATATTTNCCCGCCGATGGCATGTTTCCCGAAATTCGTGATTTAAAGGAATATGCTACTATGGGGCCGATCGCTCGGTATGCGCGTGATTTGCCGTCAATTCTCAAAGTAATTACGAATAATTCGCCGAAATTGAAGCTGAACGAAGAGGTCGATTTGAAGCGAATAAAAATTTATTATACCGACGAAAATATCGGAAATCCGCTCGTTACACCCGTTTCAGACGAGATCAAGCAAACCATGAAAAAGGTAAAACTAAAGTCAAGCGGGCAAATAAAAAAGTTACACATTCAAGCTTCGAAAGAGGTCAATCGCAAGAGGTCAAAAGAAAGGGAAAACTTTTTTTTCTACAAACGAAACAACTGAATGAAAAGGAGGAAAATTACTTTCTTTTGAATATGCACTTATGTTCTACTTTTCTAGTTCATTCAAAAGCAGCTACAATTCACAAATATGAACACACTTATTTCAAAGAATTGCATCGCTTAATGTGAATTTTCAAATTTAGGCTATCGATTATCTATCAACACGATATGGTATTGTGGCTGAGCGTATCCGTTTACGCGAACTTATTTACTCGATGGGTATATTTTCGGCGGCCATAAAATTGAAAGATCCGCGAACATTGGCAGAAAGTGTGACAAACGGTAACGGTACTATTAATCCAGTCCATGAGTTACTGAAGTATATGTTCGGGCGATCGAATCATACCTTGGGAATCATTTTAGCCAGTTTAATGGAGAATATGTCTTTCTCGAAACCAGAATCCGATTTCGGAAAATATTGCTTACAAATGAGTGAATCATTGAAGGAAAAGTTTCGTCAAATTTTAGGTAATGGTTAAATTAATATGTAGACAATCAAATGTAATGTGGTTATCTTTTAAATCTTAATTATACAATTTAGGATAATTTGATTAATTTAATTTCAGGAGATGATGGAGTGTTTTTCTACCCAACACTGCCCGAAGTTGCTATCAAACATCGTACCATTTATTTGAAAAGTTTTGATGCACATTACACCACTGTGTTTAATATACTCGAACTGCCTTCAACTCATTGCACTTTTGGTTTGTCCAAAGATGGATTACCGCTTGGTTTTCAAATGATAACATTACCTTTTAATGATCGACTCACATTAGCGTTGGCTATTGAATTTGAAAAAACATTCGGTGGTTGGACGCCTCCCTGCAGCATTCACTTGCCACAATAATCGCTTGAATGTTTCTAGCTTTAAAAAACTTACAAAGAGTAGAAGCTCACTTGAAATAAAAGTTGTTAAGTAAATTATACGCTGAACATGAAATCGATCGCTTCGCGAAAACTAGCATAATATCGCTTTGATCAGGAAACCGACATTAGGCCGATTTTCGCAAAGAGATCTCTTTTCAGATTTTTCCTCGCTTTTCATACACATCATATTTAAAGAAGAATAACAGATGGTCACGCAATAGATAACATTCAAACAGAATTCATAACAAAACAGTAAAAGTTTAATATCAAGTTTTTGTAGCCAAGCATCACTTAAATAAAGATTTATTTACACAACACTCTTGTAAAAGGAATGCAGAATTAATTAAAGGCAAACACTCGTCTCAAAAAGCTCATTTCAAAATAGAAACGCTATTCGTTCAGTTGAAAAGTGTCGAAATTCCATTGTCGTAAACAGTTCTAAATTTAGAACTTTGCTCAACTGTTATTTTCGAACCAGTCGCTAGTGTTTCGCTTTTTTCATTTGCTAAAATAATGGCTTATAAAGTTAACATTTCAGGTAAAGGTTTAGCCGGAGGTCAAACTAATCGTTACAATGATTTTGTGGTCGATGTAAGCGAATGCGGTGACGATGGAAAGATATCAACCGAAATAGAAGGACCGTCGCGGGTTCAAATCAAATATGTTGATAACAATGATGGCACGGTGAGAGTTTCATACAAGCCGTTGATTCCCGGTGATTACACCATCAACGTTAAGTTCAACACTTACTTAGTTTACGGAAGCCCTTATCGCGTGAAGGTCAGAGGTTGTGCGCCGATTGGATTGATGAAATATGGCAATGGTCAAGTGCGCAATTCGCTTGGTGTCTCGCCTAAACCAGCCTTATTTTCAACATCCTCCGATTTTCTCTGGTTTAAGAAACCGTGGGTTAACTTCACTCTTAATGGAAGTGAAGCAGAGGTTCGAGGAAATGGTCGCAAAGCGTGCATTGAAAGCATATGAAATAAATGATGCTATGTGTAAAGAAGTTTGATGTTTGTTGACAATTAACTTTTGTGATTTTCCCAAGAGAACGCTTTTGTTTATTTTGTTCGCGAGTCTGTTCATGCACAACCAATGCACAAAATATGCACAGCAAGAAATAAATTTATTTTGCTGCATTTTTAGGCTTTAACAAAAAGTTTTTACTTCCGTTTTCTTCAGCAAAAAACAGTTTAATAGCTTTAATTTTGAAAGAGACAAGAGAATAATCTCTATCCTCAACAAGTTAAACCGAATGGGCTTTAAAGTTAATTAAAACTTTGATCTTTTGGTTATTTTTTAAACTTAAGCTTTGAGAAGGGATTTTTCAATATAATTACTTTGGTTTAACACGTACACTAAGTCCAAAAAAGAGTTGCTCTTTGTTCCAAACTTTGTGTACAAAACAAGAACTTTTTTCTGAGCATAGCTGTGACTTCTGTGTTTGTATTATCTTATTTATAATTGTTTTCGAAATCTTGTCAGCGCTTTAAAAAAATAAATTATGATAAAAAACAAATTAATTGTTTTCCTAATTAAATTAATTAATTTTGTAAAATACCGCCGAGTACCTCTTTAACTATCTCTTACCTCTCATTGCTCTTACAAGCTAAAAGCATACGGTGTGCAGACATAGCTTGAGGGAAAATTACTGCCTGTCTATTATATTTTTAAAAATAGTCAATGTTTTAAGAGAAACCAACTACAGTAATAAAGTTTCGATGGTTGAGAACACTTACATGTACATTTTCAGTCGAATGCGAAAATTGTGAAAACTTTCAAAAGCTGTGTTCAATGGATAAGTTGGAATGTTAATTTGCGAAAAAATTTTATAAATGGACTTACTATCTCAAACTATTATGATAAATACTGATAAGGTAAATCTTGCTTTGTATAGTCATTAATAGATAAAATTAAGCAGTACTAGTATTACAAAATGGTTCATGAATTGATAAATTGGTTCATTTATGATGCTTATGCAAAACAAAAATCATAATTAAATTAAACTTTATTTAATCAACGTGTTTTTGTCCAAAAATATTAAAATATGCTAGGGTCATATTTTTCTGTATTAAACTCCTTTTAGACGCAATTTTAACTTTTTTAAAGCTTACTATACGTTCCTAAATTATTCAAAAAGTATTTCACTTTGCGTAAAACATAGTTTATTGAAAACCAACAAATTAAAAACAATTTTTCTAGCATGTGAATGTTCTTCTCTCTAAAATACGTTATTAGGAGCAAAATAAGGTTCCTCATTGCCCCTAAGGATCTTTTTTCGCGCCTTTAATATTCCTTCGTTTATTTCGATTTTTAAAAAGAATTTTAAAAAATAGTAAAGCTTGATTAGCAGAAGTAAAATTTTAAGAAAACAGCGATTTTTGAAGGAATTCATTGGAATTCAGTTCAAATACCGTTTTTTGAAAAACTATTACTGGAGATTAAATGATGAAAATTGTTAAAATTTTCACCGCTTTGTTTAAAAGTCAAACGCAATTAAAGAAAGATACATCTCATATAATGAGAACTTATGAGCATAATAATTAATGAAATGACAAAATTGGTAATTGAACTGAATTCAAAAGTAAATAAAATTCAATCATTTCAAGAATCGATAGTTAATTATGGCCATTCGATTGGATCGCCATATTTTTGTAGAACATTTCGTTTCTTTGACTCGTAGCTTGAAAGAATTGCTTCAACGAAAGGCTGCAAACAAGCAAAAGTAATGTTAAGATTTAACCAAAAAGTTAAGAAAAAACATACCCATGGAGGTGTTATAGGCATGTCATAAACAAACGCTTTAAAACCAATAAGCATATAAACATCAAAAAGTAAATCAAAGAAATGCATTTCCATAATCACGTGCGACAACGAATCTTTTTCAGGGTCAAGTTCATAACCCAATTTTGCAAACTCATTTAGATATTGTTGAAAAAACACTTTGGCTGCTTCTTCATCTACATCTTCCCAAGTTATTATCACCTTATTGCCTTCGATTGTTGGTTTAACTCTTTGCGCTCTAATGAAGTAAGCCAGATCATAACCACGATAGAAGTAACGACACATTTCATAATCTATTATTAGCACTTTATCTTTTTCATCTTCGGTCTTTATTAGGAGGTTTCCTAGACTCAAATCGTTATGGCAAAGCACCACACGATGTC